>JASVEL010013340.1:0-178689 GCA_032618575.1 Nicotiana noctiflora | reverse complement strand
TGGATTATGAACTCAGTATCGAAGGATTTACTGAGTGGTATCATCTATGCTTCTAATGCACATACAGTGTGGGAAGATCTTCAGGAGCGCTTTGATAAAGTTAATCGAATGAGAATTTTTCAATTACATAGAGGAATATCTAGATTAACACAAGGTTCTCATTCTGTTGTTGTGTATTTCACAAAATTGAAGGAATTATGGGCAGAATATGATGTACTTGTGCCTTTTCCAAATTGTGGTTGTAAGAAATCGAAGGAATATGTTGTGCAATTGCACCAGTAGAGATTGATGCAGTTTTTGGATGGATTGAATGACAGGTATGATCAATCTCGAAGGCAAATTTTGATGATGATAGAAGAACCGACACTGAATCAAGCATATGTTATGATTATACAATATGAGAGTCAACAGTCTGTAGGAGGCAGTACTATGGCAGAAAAGGTGGATCCTATGGTAATGCAAGCTGGGAGAGGTCAAGGCTTTCGAGGAAAGAAACAGTTTCCACAATGTGAGGATTGTCATATGAAAGGCCACACTAAGGAAAACTGCTTCAAAATAGTGGGATACCCTGAGGATTTCAGAAGAAAAAAAAAGTTCAATCTAAAGAATACAGGACCAAGGGACATTATGTTGAAGCCAATAATGTGGAGTTATCAGAATCTTCCAATTCACAGGGAACAACTATGCAGAAAGGAGACCATTTCTTCATAGAAGAATAGTATCAGCAGATCCTTCACTTGCTTAATAGAGATACCGCAGCTTCAGATACACAAACACAAGCAAACATAGCAGGTAACATTGTATCTCTAAATGCAAAAGTGTGCAATGATAATTGGATAGTAGATTCAGGGGCCACACATCATATAGCATCATCGTTAGATCTACTTCAAGATATCAGGAACATAGATAAGCATAAAAGAGAAAAGGTGATGTTGCCAGATGGTAATAGTACTGATATTACACATGTTGGTAATGCACAAATGTTTGCAGAAAATATACTGGATAATGTGTTATATGTTCCAGACTTTAAGTTCAACTTAATGTCTGTCTCAAAGTTGACTAAGGATTTACAATGTGGTGCTTTATTCCTGCCCAAAATATGTGTATTTCAGGATCTTTACACTGGCAGGGTGAACGGGGTTGGTAAAGAATTTGGTGGTCTTTATCTGATAAAAGAAAGAAGAACAACACAGATACCAGCTCATTTCAATTCATTGGAAAGAAATAAAGGCAAAGATGGAGAACTTTGGCACAAAAGATTAGGACATCCTTCATTACCTATAATGCATCATATTTCCTTTCTGCATAATAAGATAGACAATGTTGTTCACAACAAATGTTCTATTTGTCCATTAGCTAAGCAGCATATGCTGGCTTTTCCAATTAGTGAACATTCAAGCACTGCACCTTTCCAACTGGTGCATATGGATCTGTGGGGGCCTTATAAGGTAGCTACTCATGATAATAAACACTACTTTCTTACTGTGGTTGAAGATTTTACTAGAGCAACTTGGATTTTTCTTATGCAACTGAAAAGTGAAACAATTATATTCCTCAAGCAGTTTGTTAGTATGGTGCAGAATCAATTTGGTATTTGTACCAAAACTGTTAGAACAGATAATAGAAAGGCATTTTTTAATCATCAATGGAATGATTACTTGGCAAAACATGGAGTCATTCATCAGAGTAGCTGTGTTCACACTCCACAGCAAAATGGAGTGGCTGAGAGAAAACACAGACATATTTTAGACACAGCAAGAGCTTTGAAATTTCAAGCAGGAATACCAAGCAGATTCTGGGGAGAATGTGTTCAAAAAGCTGTGTATCTCATAAATAGACTGCCTACTAAGGTATTAAATGGTAAGAGTCCTTTTGAAATCTTGTATGGAAGACAGCCATCACTATCACATATAAGGATTTTTGGATGTCTATGTTATGCTACAAACATAGTCAAGGAAGACAAATTTAGTCCAAGAGCCAAAGAAGCAATCATGATGGGATATTCCACTACTCAAAATGATATAGACTATTTGATAAGAAAACTAACAATTTTTTTGTCAGCAGGGATGTAATATTTCAACAGGGAGTATTTCCTTTTCTTACAACACAACAGCAGCAGCCTAACAATCTTGCAGCTAGGCATTTGGAAGATATGTTTGAAGTAACACAAATGGAGGAGTCAAATAGCACAGATATAGTTGCAGATATTACTCACCATACAAGTAACAACAATGATAATGTAGATTCAGTAGATGGAGATTATTCTAGTGCAGCAGATGGAGATGATCTTGATGCAGTGGATAATGAAGCTGATCTAGATCAAGGAGATATAGATGCTGTGATTTCAATATCTGATACAGGCTAGATACTAGATGCAACCGATCCAGTTGATCAATAATCAGTTACTGCCCCTACTAGACAATCAACAAGAGTTAAAGCTCCTCCTATGTGGATGCAAGACTATTTGGTTGGTGGAAAGAAAAACTTTCAATGTCTTTATCCCATGTCTAATTTTCTGTCCTATGCTAATGTCACACAACATTACAAGGACTATGTATTAGCTTTCTCAACAGTTACAGAGCCACAAACCTTCAAAGAAGTAGTGGAGGATGATAGGTGGATACAAGCTATGAAACATGAGATTCAAGCTTTGGAAGACAACAAGACTTGGGTAGTGGTGGATCTGCCACCTGGAAAATCTTCCAAAGGCTCAAAATGGGTCTATAAAGTAAAATATAAAGCTGATGGAGAGGTGGAAAGATTTAAAGCTCGACTTGTTGCCAAAGGGTACAATCAACAAGAAGGACTAGACTACCATGAAACTTTCTTACCTGTAGCTAAGATGGTGACAGTTAGATCAGTAATTGCATTGGCAGCTTCCAAGGATTGGCATCTATTTCAGATGGATGTTTTCAATGCTTTTTTACAATGAGATTTAGAAGAGGAAGTATATATGTATTTACCACAAGGTTTTCAGAGACAGGGGGAGAACAAAGTTTGCAGGCTGCTGAAATCTCTTTATGGGCTAAGCACGCATCTAGACAGTCGAATATTAAGCTCACAGAGGCTTTAATAAGTGCAGGATTCAGTCAAAGCTCATATGACTATTCTTTGTTCACAAGGAAAACTGGCAGTGATATAGCGATAATCTTGATTTATGTAGATGATATATTAATCACAGGAAGCAATATGAAGCTTATTGATGAAGCAAAGTTGGTACTACACAAAACGTTTAAGGTGAAAGACCTGGGAGAATTAAAATACTTCCTGGGGATTGAAGTATTAAGATCAGAGAAGGGTATTCTTCTCAATCAGAGGAAATACACATTGGAACTTATTTCAGAAATGGGATTGAGTGGTGCAAAACCTGTTGTTACACCTCTAGAACTCAATCAAAAATTAACTTCTATGGAGTATGACAAAGGAGTTGGAAATCAGAATTCTAATCCTGCTTTAAAGGACATTACTAGTTATCAAAAGTTGATTGGAAAATTGCTATATCTCACAGTCACTAGACCAAATATTAGCTATGAAGTTCAAGTTCTAAGTCAATTTATTCAATCTCCAAAAAGATCTCATATGGATGCTGCTACTCGAGTAGTAAGATATCTTAAACAAGCACCAGGAATGGGAGTGATAATGAGAAGAAATCACGAGGCAGCCTTGGTTGGATTTTGTGATTCAGACTAGGCTGCATGCCCTATGAGTCGAAGATCAGTCAGTGGATATCTTGTGAAGTTTGGAGATTCCTTGATCTCTTGGAATTCAAAAAAGCAGCACATAGTGTCCAGAAGCAGTGCTGAAGCAGAATACAGAAGTATGGCATCTGCAGTAGCTGAAATTGTATGGTTGAGAGGTCTATTTGCAGAACTTGGAACACCAATTCAGAAGCCAACTACATAGTTCTCAGATAGTAAAGCAGCAATTCAGATTGCGGCTAATCCAATCTTTCATGAGCGCACAAAGCATATTGAAATAGATTGTCACTTCATTAGAGAGAAGCTCAAAGAAGGCATACTGTGTACTCAATATATATCCACGCATCTTCAACAAGCTTATATTTTTACTAAGGGATTAGCATCTTCACAACATCAGTTTCTACTTAGCAAGCTTGGTGTGTTAAACATTTTACACCCTCCAGCTTGAGGGGGAGTATTGGAATATGGGGTTACATGTATAGATGTATATAGGGACTTAAGTGTGTACATAGAGAAGTGAGGTGTCTAAGTGTAATTATAGAAAGATGATAACTGCTTTTATATTTTCTGATGGCTCACGTGTGTATAAGTGAGGCTTATTCTCGGTAATTGTCTTTTAACAGAATAATAAAACTTCTTCTTCCTCTATAGCTGAATTTCTAACAGTGTGTATATAAAATTAAATTATGATCAGACTTGTTTGATCCTATTAGATCATATTTTTTAATAAAATGCAATTGTCATCTTGTTTGTCAATACAATATACCAATAATGAAATCTTTATTAAATCACAGGTATTTATATAGCGAGTGAATAACTTTTCTGTTCTGGTTTTTTTATTATATTAAATAATATTTAGTATTCGCTTTCTTTTTCTAATACTAGTAGTCATACCCGCGCGATGCGCGGTGAATATTAAAAAAAATTAATTAAATTAAATTATGATCAGACTTGTTTGATCCTATTAGATCATATTTCTTTAATAAAATGCAATTGTCATCTTGTTTGTCAATACAATATACCAATAATGAAATCTCTATTAAATCACAGGTATTTATCTAGCGAGTGAATAACTTTTCTGTTCTGGTTTTTTTATTATATTAAATAATATTTAGTATTCGCTTTCTTTTTCTAATATATGAGAAGATATATAATATATTACTATTGAAATATTTTTTATTTTAAAGTTTATTTTGTTGTTCTTAATAATATTATCAAAATTTTAGTGAATAAAATCTATGTTAAACTAACGGGACTTATACAGGCAGCGCAACGTTTTTGTTAAATATTTTTCTGTATTATAGCTTCCAATATTTAATACTATTAAATTGTTAATAGAAAGTTCATTAACATATTACGTTATTTAAAAATTTTCTCTAGAGTTTATTTTTTCTTTATTATTTTTTTTCAAATAATTTTAAAGCTCCAACTTAAATTACACCCCAATTTTTTTGATTTTGTACCGGGTGTCCGAGTCTCTTCGAGTCCCGACTAATTCCGGGGATGCACAGGCCCTCGGCAAGGAGTTTCCCGCAAGTGCACCACGATTAATTCAGGTTATACCCAGTCCGATGGTCCTCATAAATTATTTTCACCTGGTGGGTTTCGAACTTGAGACCTAAAACTACTTCCCAATTTGAATTGGTAATTTACTATTTTTTTATTTTTTTTATGTAAAAATTATTTTAAAACTCCAACTTGAAACTACTCCTCAATTTGAATGGGTAGTTTTTCTTCTCTTTTTTTTTTACTTTCTATAGCTTTGTTTTCTGGTTTTTTTTTAATTTTAAAATAATTTAAAAACTGCAACTTGAAACTACTCCCACCCAATTTGAATGGGTAGTTATTTTTCTATATTTTATATTTTTGTTTTTTATTATAGTTCATTATAAGATAACTATTTTTATTTTAAAACTCCAACTTTAAACTACTCCCCGATTTGAATGGGTAGTTTTTCTTCTCTTTTTTTTGTTTTTATAGATTTTTTTGCTTTTTTATTTTAAAATAATTTAAAAACTCCAACTTGAAACTACTCTCACCAAATTTGAATGAGTAGTTATTTATTATATATTTATATTTTTTTTATATAGTTTTTTATTATAGTTAATTAATTATAAGATATTTATATTTATTAATATAATTAAAGTAACTAATATGTATATATATATATAAATTCAGAAAGAATAACTAATAAATAATTATTAAATAAATAACTATTTAATAACTAACATGCCATGTGGCTTTTTCTAATGCTATCACTTGGCTTAAAGAGAAGGTTTTTTTCTCTCATTTTAATAATATATAGATTTTCTTCTCTTTTTTTCGTTTTTTATAGACTTTTTTTTTGCTTTTTAATTTTAAAATAATTTAAAAACTGCAACTTGAAACTACTGCCACCCAATTTGAATGGGTAGTTACTTTTTTAATATTTATATATATTTTTTGTTATAGTTAATTATAAGGTATCTATTTTTATTTTAAAACTCCAACTTGAAACTACTCCCCGATATAAATAGGTAGTTTTTCTTCTCTTTTTTTTTTGTTTATTTTAAAACTCCAACTTGAAACTACTTCCCGATTTGAATTAGTTGTTTTTCTTCTCTTTTTTTCGTTTTTTATAGAAGATTTTTTTTGCTTTTTTATTTTTAAATAATTTAAAAACTCCAACTTGGAACTACTCTCACCCAATTTGAATGGGTAGTTTTTTTTTATATTTTTATATTTTCATTTTTATATATTTTTTATTATAGTTAATTAATTATTAGATATCTATATTTATTAATGTAATTAAAGTAAACAATATATATATATATATATATATATATATATATATATATATATATATATATATATATATGGTAGTTTTTTATTTTTGTTTTTAGAATATTCAAATTCAAAAAGAATAACCAATAATTAATTATTAACTAAATAACTAAATTTAATAACTAACTATGCCACGTGGCTTTTTCTGAAGCTGCCACGTGGCTTAATGAGAGGACTTTTTCCTTGGCTTTTAATAATATATAGATATAGATTTGTCTACAGTCTACATTAACGTATAACGTATCTTTTTTATGAAGACTAGCTAAGACGATCTTATTATCTCGAATTTGTTCTCAACAAAGAAAAGTCTAATTCAGACAATTTAATTACTTTTTATTTATTTATAAAATAAATGTCTCAATTATTACTACTCCCCTCTTCTTATTCCCTATTGTAAAAAAAAAAAAAAAAAAAATAAAGACGTGTCAACAATTACTATTCCATCTTTTCATGTTCCCTCCCAGAAAATCAGAATGTATTAAAATAAAACCCACACAATTCATAATCATCCCTGCCCGGTGGTTACCATCAAAATGAGATGCAAAACATATGGAAAAGAATACCTTTCTGGTATTCCAACGCATGCTACGTACTAATTCATTTAATTACAAGAAAATTTGATGTATAGTTAGTCTTTATCCTCAAGCTTACTAAAGCTGTCTGTCTGGTTTTGGAAGATACATACAATGCCAAACACGATGAGGTATATTTTATAAAGAAGGAAAACTTTATTGTTCTTCTTCTGAACTGAACTTGATATGAAATCCAAGAATAATATTAAATGGTAGCTTGAAACCTAACTGGTTATAACTTTATTCTATGATACTTTTCTTATATTTTTAATGTCATTACACTTTATTCTATGATACTTTTCTTATATTTTTAATGTCAATACACTTTATTCTATGATACTTGTAACTTTATTTATTCTATGGCATTTTTCTCAAATTGACGTTATTTCACGTTAGTAATACAGATAAGCCCTAATCTATATATAGTACTAAAATCTTTTCAGTTTCGACATTATTTTCTCATTGACTTTTGTATTTTACATTTAAATACATTCCGCTTCCACTATATTTCCAGCACCCGCTGTCTCATATCCTTCAATAGTCAAGCAGAGAAAAACTTATTAATTAGAAGAAAATCAGGTCAAGTAACACTCCAATCAGTCCATTTTGACTATATAAATTGTCAAACCAAAGAGGTAATTTACTTTCACATTGTCATTCTATATAAAACAAACAATGATCTTAGTAGAAATGCTATGATAAGACTGTGTATAGTAAATCAAATATGGTTGGACCATTTTCGGGACCATCGCACATAATGTGCTTATGGTACGGGTTTTCTCTTTATTTGTCATTCTATGCTAAACACAAGGTGTACTATTGCAATTTTAATTGGATTAGGAATAATAATTTTGATGTTATACCATTTTAAACCGATATATGTTGCTTGTAGGAATTACAGTTCAAGAAAGTATTAAAGAGGCATGGCACACTCTATTGATATTACCCCAACAGATCACCGAAATCGTCAAATAATAGAAGATGAGGTCTCTCTTTCTCAACACAAACCTTCATTTTATTTTTTTATTTTTTTATTGTTTTTTGTATAAAGGAAACAAGGTAGCAATCATGAATAGTCACTCGTATCGCTTGTTAATAATCAGTACTCGTAATTTTTAATATATACAGTAAGTCATTAAAAGCATAAATAAAACATCAAGTTTGATCAAGTTTCTTTATTAAGATTCATTTGTTTTATTTTCCTTTTACTCTTCTGGTTTCCACTAATCATGTGTGAAACTTCATTACGATTCACTATTCATTTTTCTATTCCTTCCCGATAATTATTTATTAGAAATTTATAGAAAATAATAACTACTACGGAGTATATAAATATTACTGTATTGGGAAAAAGTTTTTTATGACGTGGCAAGACACGTGGAATGGTCAAAAGTTTGACAGATAATAATTAAATAAAAGATGCGAGAAGACAAATTAGACACGGGACGTAATTCAACTACGAGTCACGTACATGTTTAGAACAGAGTGGGATGTAATTCTAAAGACAAAAGATGAAAAAAGCCAGTAGATACGAGTTCCGTATCAATTTAAGACATTCAAGGGTAACGGATCAAAAAACATTTAAAACATGGATCTGAAAACAGGAAGAAGTCCAAATTCAATCATTTAATACCTCATACGTTGAAGAATTGACATTTAATAGAAATGATTGTGTAACGGCCTATTCAATGTCATTTATTACTCAAAATTATGTCATTAAAGCCTAGGTTTCAGCTTTCTACCTAGGAAAAGCTATAAAAGGAGTAAGTTATACCATTTGTATACACGATTAAATATTGAAAGCATACTGAAATACAATTTTTTTCTTTATTGTTCATTCTAATTATTGAAAGCCTATTACATTCCTCGGTCTCTTGATTATGAGTAACCCAATTTTTCTCTTATTTTCTAGTTTTAATCAAAATCACATACTTTGGTTAAATAATTACTACAGAAAAAATAAAAATAAAAATGGAATTCAACTTAAAAGTCCTGTTAGTTTCACAAAACGAAAAGGAAAACCCATGAACTCTTTTCTATTAATTACAGATGGCGAGGTTGCATTTCAATATCAATAAATCTGCAAATCAAATCTTTGAGGAAAGAGTTAAGAACATGGAAAATTCGTCTATCAAATCCATTACCATATTCAAAGTAAATATTGGGTTGCGTGAATCAAATCCAGATGCTTATACACCAAAGATGATCTCCATTGGTCCTTACCATAACAAAAATCTTCAACTTGGCTCAATGGAAAAATACAAACTGTTATACTTACAACGGTTTCTCAAGCGAAAAAAAGAGATTGATGTGAAAAGTTGCATTAGTGAAATTGAGAAACTAAAAGACGAAGCACTAAAGTGTTACGATGATAACCTTGACAGTGACATTATTGTCAAATTTTCACAAATGTTGTTGCTTGATGGCTGTTTTATAGTTGAGTTTATTCGAGAATTTTGTGGAATGAAGCCAAGAGAAGAAGACAAAATCATCAACATGGGCTGGATGACCGTTCAAGTATGCCGAGACATGTTATTACTAGAAAACCAAATACCTTATTTTGTCCTCGCCATGTTACATGAAATGACTAAGTATCCTACAGAACCAAACTTGATAAAGATGGTGAAATCCACATTCTATGATCGTTTCCCAAATAAAAATCCGGAAATAATTGATGGCAGTAGTGCGCCTCAACAACCAGACCATTTACTTCATGTGTTACATATGTTGTCTCGCCCATCAAAAATGAAAAATAGTAGTAGCAAAACGCGAAAGGAATGTTGTAACAAAAGTTTTTTGGGGAAAATAATTAGGTCAAAAGAAATTAAAAGTGGTTGGGAATGCTGCCAAATTCCAAGTGCAACAGAACTTTATGAAGCTGGAGTCAGCTTCCAAAAATTAGGAGGTTTGGGAGAAGATAGTATGGATAGAACAACTTTATTTGATATCAAGTTTAAAGATGGATTGTTTGAAATCCCATGTTTTATAGTTGAGGATACATTGGAAACTTTCTTGAGAAATATGATAGCTTATGAGCAGCACTCGTCTAGTTTAAATCTAAGATACTATACGGATTATGGTTGGATAATGAGTCAACTTATTGTCTCACATAAAGATGTGATTCTTCTTCGTCAGAACGGAATTATACTTAACGAGATTGGACATGACAAACAAGTGGCTACCATCTTCAACAAACTTACACAAGGGGTCATTACTTCTACTAATGACTTCTATTGCAGTGAAGAATGCAGAAAAATATTTCAACATTATAAAAACCCATGGAATCAAATGATGGCAAAATTGAGGCACAATTACTTTCAGAGTCCTTGGGCTGGAGCTTCAACTGTTGCAGCAATCATGCTCCTCTTACTCACAGTTACACAGACGGTTCTATCTTTCATAAGTGTAAAAAAAGACAAGGGCTGAAAAAAGAGAAGGCCGTACCCCAAAAAATCCTACTCTTAAATACTTGCTTTAATTTAATTAATTGTATTCTTTAGTTTATTGCAGTGCTTTCCATAATATACTTGTAGAAGTTTCCTTTGTGTATGGATATTTCTGCTCTCTAGCAAGGTAGGATCGAATGGTACCGCAAGCAACACGGTTGATAATTCTCCAATCTTTTTCTCCAATACCATCTGGTCTCTTTTCTTCAATAGCAAGATCTAGCCCTTGTTGAAAAAGGACATCTAGAATCTCGCCTTGCCACATCCCAAAATGTCCGGATCCGTCAAAAATTTCTACCGCAAATTTCACATTTGACACAATTCTTGTCATAAGCGAAGATTTCAATGATGACGTATTGCTGACACTTGATGTAGATTCTTCTTGTTTATTGTCTCCCATCTTTGACACAAATATTATTTAATAGTTGACGACACAAATCAAGATTATTTCCTTTCTGGTGTTAAAGATCAGACTAAGCTGCAACCCCAGAGCATACTCAGACAGAACCTTGACTCAGTTACCAAGATAAATCTTTTTTGATATGGAAGATCAGGCTGTGTTGAAACCAGCTTTAATACCAATTGTTGCGGGAGCCAAATGTATATAGTGTGAATGAGTCACAACTACTATACCAAAAATTATGGCAGCCACCAAATAATAAATAAGACAACAAAGCAACAATATAAAGAACACCATAATTTACGAGGTTCGGCTAATTTTGCCTACTCCTCGGACACAACAAATATTTTATTTCACTCCAAAATACATGTGAAATAATACTAAAGAGAGAATATACAAATGCCTTAAGAAGATAAGAAGGCAAATGAGAGGTGTGTATAAATCTTAAACATTAGGCCTTCTCACTACTAGAAATTAGATCTATCGCAACCCTTCCAAAACCGTGACAATAGATACACTAGCCGTCCCTATAGGGCTATCGGAACGGATTTGGAGGCGTTCCGGGATTTAGTGTTACAATAGATCTATTGGAACGGTTATTTACAACAGTTTCAAAATCGTCCCCATATAGGGGTATTGTAACGCTTATGGTACTCTTAGCATTGTTCTATCTATAGGAACAGTTGTATTTTCTATTGGGACGGTTATAAACCGTTGTGGTATAATTATTCCAACAATTTTTAAGTCTATTGCAACGGTTTTAATGATATATTGCAACGGTTTTTGTGATATTGGAACAATTATCAGTACCCTACTGCAACGGATATTATTACATATTGCAACGGTTATTAGGGATGCTATTATTATTTGCTAGGTCTACTGGAACGGTTATATGCTCTATTGCAACAATTCACAAATTAATTTCTAATATTTATGGAAGCAGGATGAGGAATATTTTCCTATGCAATGAAAATTTTTTACCTCATAACTTATATAAACCACAAAATAAAATCAAAATATTCAACTAACATTACTCATATACAAAAACAAAATGTGAATACATTGTTCGATCAACAATTCAACAGTCAAAGTAGATGAGTTTGCATACAAAAACTTTTAAACTAAAATATCTTTTGAACGTAACGATAGAAAGTTTAACAATGAACAACAACACTCAAGTAAAGTCTTCGTCACTGCTTTCTTTCGCAATCGCTGCACCTACAAAAGACAACCAGAAATAATAAATAAATTTTTAAAAGATAATTGAATCCCAAAGTAATTGAATGGCCAATTTAATAACTCCAAAATTTTCATACACTCTAAATTCTTACTCCCAACCGATGTGGGAAATTTGTCAGACTTTAACAAATCTCCACCTTGGCAAAAACTCCACATCTTCAATTTTCTATCTATAACAAATTTTGGTTGTGTCTTCATCTTCAATCTTCAGTGTTCAACAATGTTGATCAAATTCAAACAATGTTGAAACTTGATCGCAGTCATCATTTTTGTTAGCATATCAGCAGGATTCTCCGTAGTATGAATTTTCTTCACCGTGACTCTACCTTCTTCTATGATTTCTCGTACGAAGTGATACCGAACATCAATGTACTTCGTCATTGCATGATAAACTTGGTTCTTCGCTAATTGAATAGCAGTTTGACTATCACAAAAAATTGTGATACCCTTTTGCTCAACACCAAGCTCCTTTAGCAATCCTTGAAGCCAAATTGCCTCCTTCACAGCTTCTGTAATAGCCATGTACTCTGCCTCTGTTGTAGACAAAGCAATTATTGACTGCAAAGTAGACTTCCAACTAACTGGTGCCTTTGCAAAAGTAAACACATAACCAGTAGTTGATCTTCGTTTGTCCAGATCACCCGCAAAATCCGAGTAACAATATCCAACTACAGACTGATTGCCTTCCTGCTCAAAAACTAACCCAACATCTACAGTATTATGAATATACCGCAGAATCCACTTCACAGCTTGCCAATGCTCTTTTCCTGGATTGTGCATATATCTGCTAATAACTACAACAGCTTGTGAAATATCAGGTCTCGTACAGACCATTGCATACATCAAGCTACCAACGACATTTGCGTATGGTACCTTTGACATATACTCTCGTTCAGCTTCATCCAATGGCGACATAGTAGTACTTAGCTTAAAATGGGGAGCAAGTGGAGTACTAACTGGCTTAGTCTTGTCATCTATGCCAAAACGTTGTAGTACTCTCTTCAAATATTCTTTCTGAGATAAACAAAGTTTCTTTGAACGTCTATCTCTTATTATCTCCATGCCAAGAATTTTCTTCGCCTAACCCAGATCCTTCATCTTGAACTCTTTCTTCAGTTGAATCTTCAACTTATCAATTTCTTCCAAATTCTTGGAAGCTATCAACATATCATCAACATATAGGAGAAGATATATAAATGAACCATCTTTAAGCTTGTGCAAATACACACAATGATCATATTTGCTTCTCTTGTACCCTTGCTGCAACATAAACTTGTCAAATCGCTTGTACCATTGTCTAGAAGATTGTTTCAACCCATACAATGATTTTTCAAGTTTGCACACCAAATTTTCCTTTCCAGCAACTTTGAATCCTTCTGGCTGAGTCATATAGATTTCCTCCTCCAAGTTTCCATGTAAAAATGCAGTTTTTACATCCATCTGAACTAGTTCCAAATCCAATTGTGCTACCAAAGCCAACATAATTCGAATGGAGGAATGTTTTACAACTGGAGAACATACTTCATTGTAATCAATTTCCTCCTTTTGAGCATATCCTTTGGCCACCAATCTTGCTTTGTAGCGAACATGTACTTGGTTAGGAAATCCTTCTTTCTTTGCAAATACCCATTTGCACCCAATTGCTTTCTTTCCCTTCGGGAGATTGGCCAATCTCCATGTATGGTTCTGATGAAGGGAATGTAATTCATCATTCATGGCAAACCTCCACTTATCTTCTTTTGAACTTTGGACTGCGTCTTTATAAGTGGTGGGAACATCATCAGCTGCAATTATGGTTGCACAAGCAACTGTCTCTATGAGACGAACAGGTTTCGTTATTTTCCTTTTGGCCTGTTGGTTGCTATTGATTCAAGTTGTTGTTGAGATTCCTGGGTTGGAATCTCCTCTACTGGCTCTCCTTCCAGAGGATAATTTTCATTTGTTTCCTCCTCTGCTTCTTGTGTATGAAAAATAAATTTTCCCTCAAACTCCACCTGCGTAGAAGCACCATCATCTTGTTTGGTATCTTCATTTGTTACCTTGTTTATCATAGCAGATTCATCGAAGGTAACATCCCTGCATAATATTACTTTCTTTGTCATAGGACACCATAAGCGGTATCCTTTGACTCCAGAAGTAATCCCCATAAAAATAGCCTTCTTTGCCCTTAGATCCAATTTTGACTCTTGTCACATGATAATATGTAGTTGAGCCAAACACGTGCAAAGAATCATAATCTACAGCAGGCTTTCCATACCATTTTTCAAATGGTGTCTTGCCATCAATCGCAACATATGGTAAGCGATTAATGAGGTGGCATGCATATGTAATTGCCTCAGCCCAAAATTCTTTGCCCAAGCCAGCATTGAACAACATACACCGTACCTTCTCCAGCAAGGTTCGGTTCATGCGTTCTGCCACTCCATTCTGTTGTGATGTATGTCTGATAGTGAAGTGTCAGACGATGTACTCATTTTCAAAGACCTTATTGAAATGATCATTTTTGTATTCACCTCCATTGTCTGTGCGAATACACTTGATCCTCCTGCTTGTTTGATTCTCCACCATCGTCTTCCATTTGAGAAAAATTCCCAGCACTTCATCTTTGCTCTTCATACACCCATACTCTTCGGGAAAAATCATCAACAAAGGTTACAAAATAGTGCTTCCCACCCAATGAAGGTATTTTGGAAGGACCCCAAACATCAGAGTGTACATAATCCAAAATGCCTTTAGTATTATGGATTGTTGTACCAAATTTAATCCTTGTCTGTTTCCCTTTGACACAATGCTCGCAAAACTCCAAATTGCAAGCCTTTAATCCTTTCAACAATCCTTGATCTAATAGAGTTTTCAAGGATTTTCCTCCAGCATGTCCCAAGCGCATGTGCCACAGCCTGGTTAGTTCTGCCTCTTTGTTGTCACTGGACGTCACTGTCGCTGTCCTAATAACTTTACTACCGAGATAACGGTACATGTTATTGTTCTTCCGATTGGACTTCATTACCACTAGTGCGCCGGAGCATACTCTCATCACACCATTTTCTGCAATAATTTTGAACCCTTTTGATTCCAGGGCTCCCACAGAGATGAGATTTTTCTTTAAACCCGGTACATATCGAACATCTGTTAATATTCTTATCATTCCATCATGGTTCCTTAATCGTATTTGTGAGCACGTGATTTTGCCTTCACGAATTACTCCCAGAAAATGGTAAAAAATAAAATAATCTTGCGTTGTATTTGATTTTTGTGGATTTTGTGTGGTCTTTCCTTGGCGTTAGCACTTGTCTGTGTGTGTGTCTTTTGTTAAATTGATCAAAAAATTTAAAAAAAATACGGTTGCAGACATTTAGGAATCAATTGTGTGTTCGTAAGAATTAATTAACCATAATTACATATATATATATATATATATATATATATATATATATATATATATATATATATATATATATATATATATATATGCATTTGGTCCTTTGTCATTAAGTAATTTTAAATGTGTAATTTGCATTAATTGTTTGTGTGTTAATTAATAGGTGTGTGATTTCATTTTTTTTTAAATTTGTGTAGAGTGTGTTTAGTTTGTTTGTGGCTAATTAAATAAAGCTGAACAATGGCTAAAAGGCAAAGAAAACCTGGCCCAAAAATTCGGCCCAGTCTCATAACCGGTTAACCCCCCACTAAACCAAACAGCCTCATTCCACCAAGAAACGACCCCGTTTTCATTACCCATGATCAATCCTAGCCGTTCAAGTCATCTGATCCAACGACCCCGATTAATCCTTTCATTTTAGTATACCCAAACACCCAAACCCTACTAGCCCTCACTCCCTTCACCTGTCTCTCTCAGAAGCGAATATAACGCCACCCATTTTCGTTACTTGCCACCGAGCTCCGCCCACCGTAAATCGCCTCACGGCGGTTCCGATAGGCCAATGACTACTATCTTTTCACCATGGCACCTCCAAGACCCCCTCTTTCAAACCCCAAGTACGGTTTTTCTCGAATCAAGCTCGAGCTCCTCGAATCTTGAATCGAAGATTCGAGTCCAAACTCAACCTACACCAAATACCCCCAAATTCGTACCCTGGCACCCCCTAACCTCCCTATTCACTAATCCGTCGTTGTTACGGTTCAAATCCGGCTAGAAAAGTTTGACCCCCAAATCGAGCGTAACAAAATCCTAAAAATTCCAAACTGGTGTCTGTCGAATTAGTTGATGTTTGGGGTCCAATAGAGTTTGATTGAGGTGTTTTCAATTGAGAACACTTCAATTAAACTCCATTCGACCTCAAAAAGGACCGAGTCCGAGTTGGCCCAATTCCTAAGCTTCCTCTGAGGTATTTCTTTTCCCTGTGATGTTAGGTTTTCTCTTTGTTTTTGATCTTTTTATTTTCTGATTTAGTTTCGTTCATCTTCTACCCTTTTCTTTTTGATTTTGGATCAAATGTTTTTGGGTTTACTCTGAATTATGTTTCTTCTTCGAAATGATTCACATTAGCTAGTATTAATTTTTGTATGAGAATATGATTCGTCTATTATCGATTAATTTGGATTGCCTCAGAAATGTCATGTTTGTTTATTCTCTTCGTTGCCAATCACTCGTTGCACGTCAGTTCTGTGTATTACAGTGTTCATACAATTTGTTTGGTCGTCCCAATCGAGCATTTGTTAGCTTGAATTAGGATAGTTATAATTCGTATATTCATTCATTTTCTGGTCAATCATTCCTTCCCTTTCTCTCGGATCTTCTTGGTTTATTTTCTTTTCTGCAATGTTAATTCGAAGTGTGTTTAAAGGATTTCTTCATTAATTAATTTGCTTTGCTCATAGTTTCTTTTGAATTGTTGTTTGTTAAAACCCTTTGTTCTAATGTTGTGTGATTCAACTTGATTTAAACCTAAGCCATTCAAGTGAATTGGACTTGTTCTTTGCCGTAATTGAATCCATACCAGTTGTTAGCCAAGTGGGGAATTAATTAAACTAAGTTGGTTTGCTCAAATTAAAATAATAAGGATATGGGCTGCTAATACATTCTTGAATTAAGAAATGGGAATTAGCATTAAGTAGTGGGTTGGGCCTACAGTTCAGGGAAAAAAGAATTAGTTTTTAAGCCTGATGAGTTCTTTAAAGGCTGGAAATCAGTAATGATATGAGGGAATTCAGAAAAGAAGGGATTGAACAAATAAACACCACTAGCAATTGAATAAAGAATGCAATAGGACACTTGATAGTGGGCTGCTAAAGGAAGTTAATGGAAAATACACTTTTCTAATGGCCCAGGTGACACTACAGGTGGAAAAGGATATATTATTGTCTATAAAAAGAAAATCTGGAATTAAGAGATGGGAGAACATTTTCATATAGAAAAGCGTTTAAAACATGAGGTTCATACACGCAAAATACACTGGAAAGAGCTTTCATACATCTTTTTGATATTCTGAAATAGAAACCCAAAAACAGATATATTTAAAAGGGAGAAAAGGCTAACATACACTGATATACATTGCTGGAATTCAGCCTTAGTATTTCTTCTGACCATCAGTTGGAAGTGTTTGGAAAAGATTTAACGAAAAGATTCTTTGGTCTGTTTTGTTACTGCTGTTTTGGTCTATCAAAGTTCTTGTTATTTTGGTCGTTTGAAACTCTTTGTATGGTTCAAGTACTCCTGTTTGATTCGTTACTGGGCTGCTGCTGTTTGCTGTTTGTTATTGCTGTGTTACTGCAGTTGCTAATCATTTCTTCTCAATCTTCTTGTATTGCCATTTACAGGTATATACTCTGTAACCCTCAAGTTTTGGATATAAAGGAAGTGCTGCTTGAAAATATCTTGGAACCCGTTGTATTTTTTTTTTATTTAGAAAAATGCAAAACATATTATGTTTATTGTAAACTTTGTACTATTAGTATAAATTGGACTGCTATAACTCGAATTGGCCGGATTGTTGTTCTTTTTCCTGTTGAGAATTGGCTGAAGTGTTTCAGTATTTTAATTTTCTATTACCTCAAAATGCTTTGATTTGAATTTACACTTTCGTATTCCATGTGATTCAACGAGATCATGCTCATTATAGAATGATTTATTTGATAGTAACAAAATTATAGTGATTGTATTTGGATGGTTCAGATATTCTGTATGCATATTCAGTATGCACAATTGTATAAAAATGATATAGTTTGTTGTTATTTTCCCTTGGTAATAATGTGCAAAAGTTGTATAGAAAATAGTAATGTCCTACATGGCATGAAAATTCGTTTGGTTTGGATAGTAGTTAATATCTGATTTATTTAAAATTGTTGCAATTAGATGTGTTGGATTGATTTGTAATCATGTATAATACTTTTTTTAACCAACTGTAATTGATTGATTATATTATATCTCTAATGGAAGCAATCTCAAATTTTGGAAAATGAAAAAATTATGTTCGTAGTTTGTTTTAATTAAGTAAAACCTTTTAAAAATTATATTAGGAATATAGGAAAGTAATTCGCAAATATTAAAATTGGGTTTCGAATTAGGTAACGGAAAGAGTCTTCCCTTTTATTTGAATTCGGACTTGAATTCGATGCCCGAATTTTAAATGTGAATTAATTAACCTTTAGATATAAGTCATTTATAGAAAACTATAGTTTGCTCTTAGTTTGCCTTTAATAATAAAATGAGACGAACCTTGCCAAATAGGGTGATAAATTGCGTAGCCCTCATTAATCTTCCCTTTAAATAATTAAAATTTGGGACGAGCCGTTTAGCTAATTCCATGGTCCCCCGCAAAACGAATAATACATTAGTCATTTTAGGTTTTTTTTTTCTTTTATCATTTTACCTTTCTTAAATATGGGTGTGCATTTCATGCGACCCGAATCCAACTCCAGCAACGTTGAATAAGAATGTGTCTAGGATCCGGGTGCATTTCATGTGACGTGATCCGAAAAGGTATTCTTAAACAATGTTCGTTTTTCTTAAGTAGTAATAATTGACAAAAAACGGTAAATAACATTAAAATTGCACTGTGAGTTAATATAAATAAGATTAATAAGCCAAAATATGACAGTTGAGCGACCGTGCTAGAACCACGGAATTCGGGAATGCCTAATACCTTCTCCCAGGTTAACAGAATTCCTTATCCGAATTTCTGGTACGCGGACTGTTTAACAGAGTCAATCTTTTCCTCGATTCGGGATTTAAGGACACCATAAACTTCCCAAGTGGCGACTCTGAATTAATTAAATGAATCCTATTTCGATTGTCCTTTAATTGGAAAAACTCCCTCGCGCCCTCGCGGGCCTGCGCCAAAAGGAGGTGTGACAGCTTTGGCAACTCTGCTGGGGAATTAGTACCGAGAACCGCTGGTTCAGGGTTTGAGAATTCGATCTTCGAATAATTGTTATATTTGGCTTATTATCATCTGATTTTATTATATGTTTGTATTTAATGTGCTAAATGTTGTTTTTACCGCTTTGATATTTTTGTGAATTGTACATATAAACTGTGCCGAAACCAATCTCCTCTCCGAGTCTTCTAAATCATGAAGAAGGGTGCACTTCGTGTGACTTCTTTTCTGTATAGTGTCTAATTCCCACCTTAGAACGAGGTTTGGATAAGTTGCAAAACCGGTGAAGCTTCTGTATTCCCGGGTTGCTGCCTCCTCCTCGGCTCGAGTTGTCCGCTCGGGTAAGCCAGGTCTAGAACAATAAACCGAGGTTTTAAAACCTAGAATAACAAAGCTTCATGCCGGATCCCTAGTAGGAACGTTTATTTGCATCATGTTGCATTTGACTTGGGGGACTCAACACAGGGGTTGGGTCCGTCTAGGACAGGTGACCTGAAATGAAAAGACAATCCTACTACATCCTATTTGTTTTACGCATCTATTTGCTTCAGACTTGCATGCTGACCGGTTTTTAAATATAAAAAAAATGAAATGAATTTTTTTTAAATAGTTTGTTTTTAAAAAAAAAAAGAAAAAAAACTTTTTTTTTTTAAATAATGTGTGCTTTATTCTTAAAATAAAATAAAAAATAGTTTACTTCTTTTTCAGTAAAATAAAAAATAGTTTTCATATACAGATTGTAGTTTGTTTTTATTAAACCGAACTGCGCGAGGTTGATTCTCACCAGGATGTGAGATACGTAGGCAACCTTTATCGGGTCACTTCTTTTTCACAAAAATAGCCAAAAAATATCGAAATTACTTTTTCATAAATAAATCGGTGATGCCATTGTCAAAAATAGCCGAATGTTCCCGAAAGGGACGCCGGAAGGCTGATTTTGTATGAACAGCCACCTTTGGGTCAATTTTTAGATTTTGATCGATTAACCCACACAGCCTTAAAATCTTTGTCCCCGAGGCGTTAAAAGGTCGTGGTTGAAAACTGAGTCTTTTATAGAGTATAAAAAAAATTTAGTAAAACAAAGTTATTTTTCTTTCTTTAATCACCTTAATAAATGTGCAGGATGAACACAAATCAGAATGAACCATTTTCAGTTTTTAGTGAGATCCCTCAACAGCTCCACATGTGGTGGAATAATTTGAAAGACAGTAGTAAGAAAATAGTGGAGAGAATTTTGGGAGGTTTTGTCAATCTGCTGAATATCAAGCCAAGGAAAGATATCATCGAGGCACTAATATCGTTTTGGGATCCAACCCGCAATGTGTTCCGTTTTGTTGACTTCGAACTTACACCCACGCTAGAGGAGATTGCAGGCTATGCAGGATTAAATGGAAAATTAAGAGGACAATACCTGCTTTCACCAAGACCGGTATCTCCACATGGGTTTCTGGATTTGCTAAGCATTAGTCGGAAGGTGCAAAATGATGATTTATCAGGAGGATGTTGCGCTCTCCAATTCTTATACCAACGGTATGGTACTCCTCAGGGTTTTGAAGAGTCAAATCTTGGACTAACTCACGCTGGGAATAGAACCAAGTGGGAGACCAGAAAGAATTCTAGCGTTCATAACGGCGTTTATGGGGATTGTGATTTGTCCACGCAAAGATAAGAAAATAGAGATAAATCTTGTAGGAATAGCTGATGTTGCAATAAAAAAAGCTACCAGCACGGTAGTCCATTTGGTTTTGTCCGAAATCTACCGAGCCTTAATTGTATGCCAAGAAGGGGGAGATTTCTTTCAAGGATGCAATCTGTTACTCCAATTATGGATGCAAGAACACCTCCATCACCGGGCACGATACATGAACCGTGGGTTGACTGGAAAAAGCTGTATTAGTGGTTTTGAGGAACGGATGATAGGCGTTGTATTCCACGAAGGGGTCGAAGCATGGCTTGCTCGATCAAGTTCAATAGAGGCCGACCAGGTTGAATGGGCGTTTGGGTGGTTACCTGATACTGAAGTAATATACATGGCAGCCGAGGAATGTTATATTCTTCTGATGGGGGTTCGCAGTATCCAACCATATGTTCCTCATCGGGTATTGCGTCAGCTAGGAAGATTTCAGGTTACTCCTACTGATGAAGATCTAAGCAAGCACGCCATTGAATTGAGCCCAGGAGTCGTATTCCCCGAAGAAAAGATTAGAAAGCTGTGGCATGAATGTAGATTCCTTGAGCCTAAGACTATGGTTCGAGAACTGGCTAAGGGTGAGGTAGACCCAAAGTACAATGTTTGGTTCGGGAAAAGGTTTCAGATTCGTCAGAAATCTGCTAAAAGAGACCATGTCCAACAGTTCACGGATGATTCCCAAGAACAATGGAATTGGCTAGCAAAGGAAGAAGGTTACAGGACGAAGATTGGTAAGATAGAACAGCAGGTCCAGGACCTTCAATTCGAGAAGAGTATGCAAGTTGTTGCAGACGAGGGTGTCAAAAAGAAATTGGCTCAAGAAAAGGACACTCTCAAGGCTCGGATCTGGCGAATCAGAATAGAAGCCAACAACCAACCAAGAAGCCGAGCTGATCAAAGGTTGATTAACGAACTGAACCAACGGCTCAAAGAAAGCCAAGAAAAGTTGGAGAGGTCCGAGGCTAGCAGGGAAAGAATGTAGGCTAAATGGCAAGAGGTGCAGCAGAACAAATGGAGTACGTGCGACAGATCAAAAGGGACTATGAAGGGAGCATTTGCGCATTAAGAGAAACAATATCCACCCTGGAAGAACGTCATTCCCGACACACAAGAAGCTTCCAGGCCGATAGGAAATATTGTCATAACATGATGGCCCAAATGGAGAGGCAAATGCAGATGCTTCAAAATCAACTCTTCCACAACGCTCAGGAGCTAGGAATGAAAACTCAACAAATTTAGCGAATGCTTATAAAAAGAGATAAGGTCAGAAAGAGAATTGAAGAGATTGGGCATTACGTCATGATAAAATGCCTGGCATGTGAGCAAATGCCCCGACCTAACCTCTTCACTGCAGTCATGGGTTATGTCCATCAAATCGTGGAGGAATTGAGAAGCTTTCAAAGGGAACTCGCGCCAACGCCCGCGGAAAGGCCGAATGATGCCTCGCGGGCACCAAAACCCAAAGCCCTAATGTACCCTTAGTCCAAATCTTTTGTTAGTCTAGTCTGTCATCTTCATATTGTATGGTTGGTTTGTAATTTTGTCAATAAATAAAAAGGTTTTTGAAATTTTGTGTTTTGTTTTGTTTGACACGAACTACGCTAGGGTCTGATTCATGCGGGGACATGATACGTAGGCAATCTACATAAGATTCGACCACTATTTATAGTTAAAAAGGGGAAAATGAATAAAAGAAGTGAGAGAAATAATGGATAGGCATAGATGATAAGCCGGGATGACGCATGCGGTCTGAGCAAAAGCATAATAGAAATGGTTCATTGCATAAGGATATTTGCATCCCCAATGTGCTTTTACCATATCTGTTAAAATTTTAACACTAACAAGTTTGTTATTTTTAAATACAGTTAGTGTTAGAGTGTACTGACATCACACAGATATCATACAAGATCGAAAGGACCTATACCTAAATGTATGACTGGGTCAGATCACAGTAGTGAGTCAGAAAAAGCAATGAGCCAGATGCTCAAAGAAACTTTAGAAAAAATGGAACAAATGTAGTTGAAAATGAGCGAAATGCAGACGGCGTTGGCCAAAGCACAAAAGGGTCCTGAAGTACCCACACCTCCTACCTTCCCACCAGGATTTACCCCAGAATACCTTTCTCCTGGTCCCTCAACAAGAATCCTGGACCTTCACTGCCACCAGGGAAGGGATGCTTACGACCACCCAGCTCCACCACCAAATCAAAACCCTCCTCCACCAAAGGGCCCTGTCTTTATGGCACCTCCCCCAGCTCCATTGCATAGATCATCAAGTGAGCCATTATTTCAGGTTCACGACAATCAGTATTACCCCCCGGAACCCACGTTCACGGCACCCGAACCATCCACCTATACTCCTCCCTTTGAAGTCCCAGTGGAAAATCCGGCCAAGTGCTCAGAACAAGATGAGATGATACGGAAAGTCAAGAGCCTGGAGCAGTCCTTCAAGAACATGCATGGAATGGGGAATCAAGTTAGCGTGGCTTATAAAGACTTATGCCCTTTCCCCGACGTACAACTGCCAGTTGGGTTCAAAATGCCCAAATTTGATCTGTATGAAGGGCATGGTGATCCCATGTCTCATCTGCGAGGATTTTGCAGCAAGATGAGGGGAGCAGGCGGAAAAGATGAGCTACCGATAGCTTATTTTGGACAAAGTTTGAGCGGGTCTGCCTTAGAATGGTACACAAGGCAGGATCCAAGTAGATGGTATACTTGGGATGATTTGGCGCAAGCATTCGCCGGGAATTTTCAATATAATCTGGAGATAGTGCCTGATCGTCTCACACTATTGAAGCTGGAGAAGAAACTAGGGGAGAGTTTCCGGGAAATTGGATTTCGCTGGAGAGAACATGCGGCTAGAGTTGATCCTCCTATGAGAGAGGGGGAGATGGTAGATTACTTTCTGCAAACTCTCGAGCCGGCCTACTTCGGTAATTTGGTGACATCAGTGGGAAAGTCCTTCAATGAAGTGGTCAAAATGGGAGGCATGATAGAAGAAGGTCTCAAGACCAACAAAATCTTGAGTTATTCAGTAATCCAGGCGACCACACAGGCTATTCAGAGCGGCATAGGAGGTGCGCTCGGATAGAAGAAAAGAGAGGATGTCACAATGATAGAGGCTGGTAATTGGTCCTGATCCAAAGGTCCTTCCCCCCGTCATCAATTCAGACCCTCTCACCCAAATTACCCCCACATTCCAAATTACACTCCACAATCCTATTACCCCCCTCAAGAACCACATAACTTCGTACATCAGGCACAGGCATACAATCAACCACCGGTTCGCCCACAATGGCGCGCACCGGTTCCCCAACATACATATGTACCTCCTCAAAACAACTATCCACCACAAAACACATACCCACCACCCCAAAATGCTTATCCTCCACCAAGGGCCTACAGGAACCCTACAGGAGCAGGTTTTCCTGGAAATCCAGCTTCCAGAAATGACAGGGTACAAATTCAAAGAGCCTTTACCGAATTGGGAGAAACCTACACCGCCTTATTCCATAAATTGAGGCAGGTAGGTTTGTTAAATCCTGTCGAGCCTAGGGTACAAAACCCCGCGCCCCAGAATTTTGGACCAATCGAAAAGTTGTGAGTACTGTTCGGGGATGTTAGGACATGAAACCGAAAGGTGTTGGAGATTGAAACACGTAGTGCAAGACCTCATTGACACACGCAAAATCGAGGTCCAAACACCTGAAGCGCCCAACATTAATCAAAACCCATTGCCAGCGCATCACGAGACCCAAATGATTGAGTTCATGCATGAGTGAAGAGAGCTGAAGAAGCCATCACAGGCAGTGATGATGATCCGAGCTGTTCCGAAAGACAAAATGGCGGGTAAGGAAGCGGTGATAGGTGAGGAGAAGTTATAGGGTAAATCTACAGTGATAGTGGAAGAGAACGTAGCCGTTGCTCTGGAGAAATCAGGATCTACCAAAGTGGTAATGTCAGGGGCGCCACTCCCACCCGTGTTCGTGGTAAAAGGAGTTTGCCGAGAGCTGGTCATTATCAAACCTGTAGTTGAATTGCCAATAATTAGCAATAAGGCGGTGCTTTGGAGATATGAGAAAGCCACAGTAATATACCGGGGCAAGCAGTTGGAAGAGAACGTATGTGAGACTCGGGGATTGACTCGTTCAGGGAGATGCTTTGCTCCCGCTGAGTTAAGAAAGCCCAACTCAACAACAACAAAGAAGCTAGTGACGGATGAAGAAGCCGAGGAATTTTTGAAGAAAATGAAGGCCCCAGATTACTCCATTCTGGAGCAATTGAGGAAGACTCCGGCTCAAATCTCACTACTGTCTTTGTTGATCCATTCCAATGACCATTGCCAGGCGCTGATGAAAATCCTGAATGAAGCCCACGTTCCGGACAAAATCTCAGTAAATCACTTAGAGAAGATGGTGCAGAAAATCTTCGAATTGAATCGGGTGACCTTTTCTGACAATGAGTTACCGATAGAGGGCACAGAACACAACAAAGCCCTATATCTAACGGTGAAGTGTGAAGACTCGGTAGTCACCCGAGTATTGGTCGATAATGGATCCAGTGCCAACATCTGTACCTTGGTTGTTTTGAACAAATTGAAAATTGATCACAACCGGATTCATAAGAACAGCGTCTGCGTCCGAGGTTTTGACGGAAGTGGTACCAACACGGTGGGTGACATCATACTGGAATTAACCATTGCTCCAGTTGAGTTCACCATGGAATTCCAGGTGGTCGACGTGACAGTATCCTACAATCTTCTGCTTGGACGACCTTGGATCCATGCTGCCAAAGCGGTACCTTCCACATTACACTAGATGGTGAAATTCGAATGGGACAAGCAGGAGATAGTTCTGTACGGAGCTGACGGCACAAGCCTTGGAGGAGATGATATTGTGCCATTTATAGAAACGGAAGATGACAAAGGACCATGGGTGTACCAAGTCTTCGACGGGGTTCCAGTTGTAGAAATTTCGGAAGGAGAGAACCTCCCACTCCACAGCATAGCTCCCGCAACCGCCATGACAATCTCAGAGATGCTCTGAAATGGGTTTGTGCCAGGAAAGGGCCTGGGGGTAGAGCTTTAGGGTATTGTTGAGCCTGTATCTTTGCCCGAAAATTCAGGGACATTTGGATTGGGATTCAAACCCACTGCGGAGGATATACAACGAGCCAGGATAATGAAGAAGAGAGTTTGGGTTCTCCCCAACCCAGTTCCACGTCTATCCAAATCTTTCGTCAAAGCAAGGGCCAAGAAATCGGCGGTGCCGAAAATCCAAGGACCATTGATCGGTATGAATGGGGATTTAGAACAGACCTTTGAAAAAATGTTCGCGGATGTCATTATGTTAGAAGCTGGAGAGGGTTCCAGCAGTGCGGACATACAATTTGTGGGGCGTGAAGCCAAAATCAACAACTGGGCGGCCACTCCTCTTCCCACTCGAAGGGAGTCTTGGTAGTCGGCTTTGGATTTCCTTTCTTGTTTCCTGGGTTATCCCAGAATTGTAATCCTTTTTGTTTTGTTTGTATTTTTCTACAAGTGTGAAATTGTTTTATTCCGCATTTTCTTAATAAGAACGAATGTTTCCTTTCTTTTTCTGGTTTTAATTTTTATTTCTTTTTTTCTGAACAGTTCTTCTTTGACTGGTCCTAAAGTCATGGAATGCACAACGGATCCTCGACCTAGTCAAAATAATCAATCCAACTCCAATTTAATTGAACAGGAGTTTGAGTTAAATAACGAATCTGAATGCGAAGAGGATGAAGACTTTGAGGAAATAAGAAGGGAGTTGTGCCAATTCGAAGAGAAGCCAAAGCCCAATCTAAATGAAACTGAAGCTGTCAATCTAGGGAGTACACATGATGTTAGGGAAACAAAAATCAGCATCCATATTGAGCCAAATATCAGGGAAGAACTAATCAAAACCCTCATTGAATTCAAAGATGTTTTTGCGTGGTCATATGATGACATACCAGGATTGAGCACCGACTTAGTGGTTCACAAATTGCCCACTGACCCGGCCTACCTTCCTGTCAAACAAAAACTGAGGAAGTTCAAAATGGATATGAGTGTCAAGATTAAGGAACAAGTGACCAAGCAGCTACAGGCTAAAGTTATTCGCGTTACTCGATATCCCGATTGGTTGGCCAATGTGGTACTAGTGCCGAAGAAGGATGGGAAGATCAAGGTATGTGTTGACTATCGCAATCTCAACAAGGCAAGCCCTAAGGATAATTTTCCATTGCCCAACATCCATATCTTGATTGATAATTGCACGGGGCACGAGATCGGATCCTTCGTGGATTGCTATGTAGGATATCATCAGATCTTAATGGATGAAGAAAATGCAGAAAAGACAACTTTCATTACGCCATGGGGAACGTATTGCTACAGGGTAATGCCATTCGGTTTGAAGAACGCTAGGGCAACGTACATGAGAGCAATGACAACTGTATTCCATGAAATGATACACAAAGAGATTGAAGTGTACGTGGACGATGTGATCATAAAGTCTATGCGGCCAGAGGACCATATAATCGACCTAAGGAAGTTTTTTTCAAAGACTTCGAATATATGATTTCAAACTCAACCTAGCCAAGTGTGCTTTTGGGGTTCCATCGGGATTCATCGTTAGCCGATGAGGCATTGAGTTGGACCAATCCAAGATCAAATCCATCCAGGACTTGCCACCACCGAAGAATAAAATAGAGGTAATGAGTCTATTGGGAAGATTGAATTATATCAGCAGATTCATTGCTCAACTCACAGCAACCTGTCAGCCCATATTTCGGTTGTTGAAGAAAGATGCTGCGGTAGAATGGATGACGGAATGTAAGGAAGCCTTTGACCAAATCAAGAGGTATTTATCGAATCCACCCGTGTTAGTTCCACCTAAACCTGGAAGACCGTTGATTCTCTATCTAACGGTACTGGAAAATTCATTTGGTTGCGTACTGGGGAAACATGACAGTATAGGGAGAAAAGAGCAAGTCATCTACTATCTTAGCAAGAAGTTTACAGTATATGAGGTTAAGTATACTCAGCTAGAGAAGACATGTTGCGCCCTTACTTGGGTAGCCCAAAAGTTGAAACATTATTTATCTTCATATACTACCTATCTCATTTCACGCTTGGACCCATTGAAATATATCTTCCAAAAGCCTATGCCCACAGGAAGGCTAGCAAAGTGGCAGATATTATTCACGGAGTTTGATATCGTCTATGTGACGAGGACGGCCATGAAGGCCCAAGCGTTGGCTGATCACTTGGCTGAAAACCCTGTTGATGAAGAGTATGAGCCATTGAGGACATATTTCCCCGATGAAGAAGTGATGCACGTAGATGAGGTGGAATCAACGGAGGAACCAGGATGGAAGCTTTTCTGTAATGGATCCGCAAACTCGAAAGGAGTTGGGATAGGAGCAGTGCTCATTTCGGAAACAGGACATCACTATCCTGTTACGGCACAACTGCGATTCTATTGCACCAATAACATGGCTGAATATGAGGCTTGTATTTTGGGATTACGGTTAGCTGCAGACATGGATGTCCATGACGTTTTGGTCTTGGGAGACTCGGACCTCCTGGTACATCAAATTCAAGGTGAATGGGAGACCCGTGATTTGAAGCTTATACCATATCGACAATGTTTGCACGATCTGAGCAAGCGATTTCGATCGGTGGAATTCAGACACATTCTAAGAGTTCACAATGAGGTTGCTGATGCACTAGCCACCTTGGCATCAATGTTGCATCACCCAGACAAAATTCATATTGACCCATTACATATCCAGGTTCATGAGCAGCATGCTTACTGTAGCATGATAGAGGAGGAAATAGATAGCGAGCCATGGTTTCATGATGTCAAAGAATACCTCAAAATGGGAATATACCTAGAGCAGGCGACTGGGGATCAAAAGAGAGCTATTCGGCGATTGGCAAATGGATTTTTCCTTAGTGGAGGAGTGTTGTACAAAAGAACCCCGAATTTGGGATTATTACGATGTATAGATGCAGGTCAAGCCACAACAGTGATGACAGAGGTACATGCCGGAGTTTTTGGACCACATATGAGCGGATACGTGTTGGCGAAGAAGAACCTACGGGCAGGATATTACTGGCTCACCATGGAGCGTGATTGTATCAATTTTGTACGGAAGTGCCATCAGTGCCAGGTGCACGGAGATTTTATTCATTCTCCACCAACGGAATTGCATACGATGTCAGCACCATGGCCATTTGTTGCATGGGGCATGGATGTCATTGGACCGATTGAGCCGGCAACTTCCAACGGTCATAGATTCATTCTAGAGGCCATTGATTACTTCACCAAGTGGGTGGAGGCGAAGACATTCAAGTCAGTGACCAAGAAGGCAGTGGTAGACTTCGTCCATTCCCATATCATCTGTAGATTTTGGGATCCCAAAGATGAACATCACGGATAACGGTGCTAATCTTAATAGTGGTTTGATGAAAGAAGTATGTCAACAGTTCAAGATTACACACCGCAATTCTACCCCCATATCATCCCAAAGCAAATGGCGCGGTTGAGGCAGCAAACAAGAATATAAAAAAGATATTGAGAAAGATGGTAGAGGGATCTAGGCAATGGCATGAAAAGTTGCCATTTGCATTATTGGGTTATCGCACTACTGTCCGGACTTCGGTAGGTGCAACTCCTTACTTGTTGGTATACGGAACTGAAGCAGTAATACCAGCGGAGATGGAGATTCCATCTCTCCGAATTATCGCTGAAGCCGAGATCGATGATGATGAATGGGTCAAAGCACGGCTAGAACAGTTGAGTTTAATCTATGAAAAGAGATTGGCAGCAGTGTGTCATGGCCAATTGTATCAAAAGAGAATGGCAAGGGCATACAATAAGAAAGTACGCCCCAGAAAATTTGAAGTAGGACAACAAGTGTTGAAACGGATTCTCCCGCATCAGATTGAAGCAAATGGCAAGTTCGCCCCAAATTGGCAAGGACCTTATATTGTGACCAGGGTGCTATCCAACGGTGCTTTGTGTCTAACAGATATTGAAGGAAGAAACACCGACATGGCCATCAACTCTGATGCAGTTAAGAGATATTATGTGTAATTTCCTTAAACATGATAGTTGCTTGCTCGTTTGTCTGTATTTGGTGTTTATTGAGTAATGAAATGACGGAGGCAGTTCTTTCTTCTATCCAAACACTTTCAACCTTTGCTTTCCCTTTTGAGCCTTAATTATTTTGTTTCATACCCCTCTCTTGGAATCGTTAAAGATAAAAGAGAAAAAATGAATGAAAAATGATGATAAGAAAAACACAAGAATAATGAAGAGTGAACTACGTTTGACCTGATTCCTCAAGAATGATACGTAGGCGCCATACGGCTCGGTCGCAATGTGACGAATGTCACGCAATTCAAAAATCCCCAAATAAGAATACTGGGGCAGAAGTTATGTTTCCTTTTAAGAAATTTGGTTCCAAGAGTTGTATTTCCTTTACTCATCAAGTTATTTAAAACTTCTTGATGATCCTTTTTACCCACATAAAACCCCATCTTATGTCCAAAAGACCTCCCGATCATTGTTTAATAAGTGTCAGGACAGGAAGATGAGAGCTCAGGGTGATACACTGATCCTCAACTGAAAAGGATCATGAACTGAAAGAATTCCCGACAGAGAGAATCTTATCGGCAACACTCCAAATCCCCAAATGAAAAAATAAAATGAGAGAGTCTTATCGGTGAAAACCTTCAAAAAGGCACTGTAAGACGACATAAGCTGAGATAAATCAAAATGAGAGAGTTTTAGGGTGAAAACCTTCATAGGCACCTTAAGGCGACGTGAGCTGAGAGAAATGAGAGAGTCTCATTAGTGAAAACCCCTTGAAGGGCACTATGAGTCGACAAGACGAGTTTGGCGGAAAGAATCCACATGGGCAAAGAATTTCACATCTGTTTACCCCGGGCAAATAGACAATCATAAAGTTTGATTGATACAAATAGACTGGGTCATTTAATCCGGAATGCATGACGTGATCATTGGGAACAGTCATACCATCCAGATAAGTTCTTTTCTTTTCTTTTCTCAGCATTTTTGTTCAGAAATATTTTCTCTTTTTCTTTTCATCTCTTTTGTCTAAAAGACTTTTCTAGAATTTCGTTCTCTTTGTATTTAAAAGAAAGGTTTTTAAAGTCTACTACCAGTCGCCGAGACATTACAATGGAGAATATGGAGAAAGGTTGATAAGTGATGTTTGAGGAACTTACAAATCAAGTTCCAAGAGGACCCTCAACAGGACTCCGATGGATTACTGACCAAGTTTTTGAGATGGTCAAGACCACACATAAAAGGAAGGAGAAAGCAAAATCCATCCATAGCAAATGATCCCAATATCTGCATCTGTAACATCTTGGCCCTTGCAGTATTGAAGGAAAGAGTAACTCGTGAAGAGAGTGGTTTGGAGTTGAAAAGACTCCTCCAGAGTGTTTCGAAGTAAGAGAGGGGGAAACGGATGAATGGAAAGTCCATCCCCAAAAGAGAAACCATCCCCAGCAAGTGAAATTATCCTCAACCAGTTGGGAGGCACATAGCAAGAGAGATGGAAGGAAAGAAAAATAAACAGTCACGGCAGGAGTGTCAAGATCACTGACCATATTTTGAAACTAACAAAATTTTCTTTGGTATTACAGGGAAATAAAGGTTGGAAATGGCAGAAAGATACGCCACAACAAAAGTCACACAAACCGGGGCAGAAAATTTTCTGTCATTGTCAAAAAAAAAAATCTCGGTTGAACGAGGAAACAAGCAAATACTTTTCATGTATTAGCGTTAGGCGCCCACCTGTATAACAAGGGGATACATTTCATGTCTTAACAATTAGGCGCCCACCTGTATAACGAGGGAATACTTTTCATGTCTTAACAATTACGCGCCCACCTGTATAACGAGGGAATACATTTTTCATGTCTTAGTAATTAGGCGCCCACCTGTATAACAAGGGAATAATATTTCATGTCTTAGCAATTAGGCGCCCACCTGTATAACAAGGGAATAATTTTTCATGTCTTAGTAATTAGGCGCCCACCTGTATAACGAGGGAATACATTTTCATGTCTTAGCATTAGGCGCCCACCTGTATAAGAAGGGAATACATTTCATGTCTTAGCAATTACGCGCCCACCTATATAACGAGGGAATACATTTTCACGTCTTAGCATTAGGCGCCCACTTGTATAACAAGGGAATATTTTTCATGTCTTAACAATTAGGCGCCCACCTGTATAACGAGGGAACATTTTTCATGTCTTAACAATTAGGCGCCCACCTGTATAACAAGGGAATACTTTTCATGTCTTAACAATTAGGCGTCCACCTGTATAACGAGGGAATACATTTTTCATGTCTTAGTAATTAGGCGCCCACCTGTATAACAAGGGAATAATATTTTATGTCTTAGCAATTAGGTGCCCACATGTATAACAAGGAAATAATTTTTCATGTCTTAGTAATTAGGCGCCCACCTGTATAACGAGGGAATACATTTTCATGTCTTAGAATTAGGCTCCCACCTGTATAACAAGGGAATAATATTTCATGTCTTAGCAATTAGGCGCACACCTGTATAACAAGGGAATAATTTTTCATGTCTTAGTAATTAGGCGCCCACCTGTATAACGAGGGAATACATTTTCATGTTTTAGCATTAGGCGCCCACCTGTATAACAAGGGAATACATTTCATGTCTTAGCAATTAGGCGCCCACCTGTATAACGAGGGAATACATTTTCATGTCTTAGCATTAGGCGCCCACCTGTATAACATGGGAATATTTTTCATGTCTTAACAATTAGGCGCCCACCTGTATAACGAGGCAACATTTTTCATGTCTTAACAATTAGGCGCCCGCCTGTATAACGAGGAAAACATTTTTCATGTCTTAGTAATTAGGCGCCCACCTGTATAACAAGGGAATAATATTTCATGTCTTAGCAATTAGGCGCCCACCTGTATAACAAGGGAATAATTTTTCATGTCTTAGTAATTAGGCGCCCACCTGTATAACGAGGGAATACATTTTCATGTCTTAGCATTAGGCGCCCACCTGTATAACAAGGGAATACATTTCATGTCTTAGCAATTAGGCGCCCACCTGTATAACAAGCGAACACTTTTCATGTCTTAGTAAGTAGGCGCCCACCTGTATAACAAGGGAATAATTTTCATGTCTTAGTAATTAGGCGCCCACTTGTATAACAAGGGAATAATTTTCATGTCTGAGTAATTAGGCGCCCACCTGTATAACAAAGGAATACATTTCCAGTTGTTACGTAGCGGGTATTGAAAACCAACAGCCACCATGAAGGCAGAGGGACACATTGGAAGATCCCCAACACAAATCTGAATGACAATCAGTGAGAAAGAAGGCAACAATGGCCGGAAAAGCACTTTGCGTTACAGGTTTTGAAACCAGTAACTCATCCTAAAGCAGGAGATTATGGCAAAGTTTTCAGCGTAAAAATCCAAGCGCATAAGTCAGAAGAGATATGAGATGCACCAGGAGAAGAACAACTTTCAAACTTTGTCTACCTCCTCAACATAGCAGACTCGACGGAGAAGGCTATATCCATAGCAGATTGAGCAAAACGAGGAGCACTGATGTTCAAAGAAGAAAAGGACGGAGTTGTCTCCAAGATCTCAGAAGGAAGCACTGAAAGAATCAAAAGATGACAAGAAAGCAAGGCGACATGAAGACAGATGAGAACTTATGATCCACACACTAGCTTAACTTCTTGTTTTCCTTTTTAGCACGGTGTAATAAGGAGTTCAGTAAAGCAGTGGTAACAGCATGCAGCAGCAGTAACAACAAGATCACAGCAGTCATGGTAGTCCTAGCTACCAAAACTTCCCGAACTACATTGACCTGATTCCTGTTTAGCCCAGGATATGTAGGAGACCTTCTGAAGCAAAGGTTCGGTCAAACTTTTCAAAAAACATGCTTCATACGGAGTGTTCAAACGGACAAAAATCGCTCGTATCCGCTCATTTGTCTTTGCACGAAAACTTTCCATGTTTCCGCACAAAGAGGGGCAGCTGTGAGCACGTGATTTTTGCCCTCACGACAATTACTCCCAGAAAATGGTAAAAAATAAAATAATCTTGCGTTGTATTTGATTTTTGTGGATTTTGTGTGGTCTTTCCTTGGCGTTAGCACTTGTATGTGTGTATGTCTTTTGTTAAATTGATCAAAACATTTTAAAAAAATACGGTTACAGACATTTAGGAATCAATTATGTGTTCGTAAGAATTAATTAACCATAATTACAAAAACAAATTATATATATATATATATATGCATTTGGTCCTTTGTCATTAAGTAATTTTAAATGTGTAATTTGCATTAATTGTTTGTGTTTTAATTAATAGGTGTGTGATTTCATTTTTTTTAAATAATTTGTGTAGAGTGTGTTTAGTTTGTTTGTGGCTAATTAAATAAAGCTGAACAATGGCTAAAAGGCAGAGAAAACCTGGCCCAAAAATCCTGCCCAGTCTCATAACCGGTTAACCCCCCCCCCCCCACTAAACCAAACAGCCTCATTCCACCAAGAAACGACCCCATTTTCATTACCCATGATCAATCATAGCCGTTCAAGTCATCTGATCCAACGGCCCCGATTAATCATTTCATTTTAGTATACCCAAACACCCAAACCCTACTAGCCCTCACTCCCTTCACCCGTCTCTGTCAGAGGCGAATATAACGCCACCCATTTCCGCCGCTTGCCACCGAGCTCCGCCCAACGGAAATCGCCTCACTGGGGTTCCGGTAGGCCAATGACTACCATTTTTTCACCATGGCACCTCCAAGACCCCCTCTTTCAAACCCCAAGTACGGTTTTTCTTGAATCAAGCCCGAGCTACTCGAATCTTCAATCGAAGATTCGAGTCCAAACTCAACCTACACCAAATACCCCCAAATTCGTACCATGGCACCCCCTAACCTCCCTATTCACTAATCCGTCGTTGTTATGTTTCAAATCTGGCTAGAAAAGTTTGACCCCCAAATCAAGCGTAAAAAACCCCTAAAAATTCCAAACTGGTGTCTGTCCGGAATTAGTTGAGGTTTGGGGTCCAATAGAGTTTGATTGAGGTGTTTTCAATTGAGAACACTTCAATTAAAATCCATTCGACCTTAAAAAAGGATCGAGTCCGAGTGGGCCCAAGTCCAAAAGCTTTGAAGGTTCGAAATCAGTCCCAATTGCTGGTAGGTTTTCTCTTTGTTTTTGATCTTTTTATTTTCTGATTTAGTTTCGTTCATCTTCTACCCTTTTCTTTTTGATTTTGGATCAAATGTTTTTGGGTTTACTCTGAATTATGTTTCTTCTTCGAAATGATTCACATTAGCTAGTATTAATTTTTGTATGAGAATATGATTCGTCTATTATCGATTAATTTGGATTGCCTCAGAAATGTCATGTTTGTTTATTCTCTTCGTTGCCTATCACTCGTTGCACGTCAGTTCTGTGTATTACAGTGTCCATACAATTTGTTTGGTTGCCTCAATCGAGCATTTGTTTGCTTGAATTAGGATAGTTATAATTCGTATAATTCATTCATTTTCTGGTCAATCATTCCTTCCCTTTCTCTCGGATCTTCTTGGTTTATTTTCTTTTCTGCTATGTTAATTCGAAGTGTGTTTAAAGGATTTCTTCATTAATTAATTTGCTTTGCTCATAGTTTCTTTTGAATTGTTGTTTGTTAAAACCCTTTGTTCTAATGTTGTGTGATTCAACTTGATTTAAACCTAAGCCATTCAAGTGAATTGGACTTGTTCTTTGCCGTAATTGAATCCATACCAGTTGTTAGCCAAGTGGGGAATTAATTAAACTAAGTTGGTTTTCTCAAATTAAAATAATAAGGATATGGGCAGCTAATACATTCTTGAATTAACAAATAGGATTTAGCATTAAGTAGTGGGTTGGGCCTACAGTTCAGGGCAAAAAGAATTCGTTTTAAGTCTGATGAGTGCTTTAAAGGCTGGAAATCAGTAATGATATGAGGGAATTCAGAAAAGAAGGGATTAAACAAATAAACACCATTAGCAATTGAATAAAGAATGCAATAGGACACTTGATAGTTGGCTCCTAAAGGAAGTTAATGGAAAATACGCTTTTCTAATGGCCCGGGTGACAATACAGGTGGAAAATGGTATATTATTGTCTATAAAAAGGAAATCTGGAATTAAGAGAGGGGAGAACATTTTCAGATAGAAAAGCTTTTAAAACAGGAGGTTCATACACGAAAAATACACTGGAGAGAGCTTTCATACATCTTTTTGATATTCTGAAATAGAAACCCAAAAATAGATATTTTAAAAGGGAGAAAAGGCTAACATACACTGATATATATTGCTGGAATTCAGCCTTAGTATTTCTTCTGACCATCAGTTGGAAGTGTTTGGAAAAGCTTTAACGAAAAGATTCTTGGGTCTGTTTTGTTACTGCTGTTTGGTCTATCAAAGTTCCTGTTATTTTGGTCGTTTGAAACTCTTTGTATGGTTCAAGTATACTCCTGTTTGATTCGTTACTGGGATGCTGCTTGTTATTGCTGTGTTACTGCAGTTGCTGATCATTTCTTCTCAATCTTCTTGTATTGCCATTTACAGGTATATACTCTGTAACCCTCAAGTTTTGGATATAAGCAAGTGCAGCTTGAAAGAATCCTTGAACCTGTTGTAATTTGTTTTATTTAGAAAAATGCTAAACATGTTATGTTTATTATAAACTTTGTACTATTAGTATAAATTGGACGGCTATAACTCGAATTGGCCGGATTGTTGTTCTTTTTCCTGTTGAGAATTGGCTGAAGTGTTTCAGTATTTTAATTTGCTCTTACCTCAAAATGCTTTGATTTGAATTTACACTTTCGTATTCCATGTGATTCAATGAGATCATGCTCATTATAGAATGATTTATTTGATAATAACAAAATTATAGTGATTGTATTTGGATGGTTCAAATATTCTGTATGCATATTCAGTATGCACAATTGTATAAAAATGATATAGTTTGTTGTTATTTTCCCTTGGTAATAATGTGCAAAAGTTGTATAGAAAATAGTAATGTCCTACATGGCATGAAAATTCGTTTGGTTTGGACAGTAGGTAATATCCGATTTATTTAAAATTGTTGCAATTAGATGTGTTGGATTGATTTGTAATCATGTATAATACTTTTTTTTTAACCAACTGTAATTGATTGATTATATTATACCTCTAATGGAAGCTATCTCAAATTTAGGAAAATGAACAAGTTATGTTCGTAGTTTGTTTTAATTAAGTAAAACCTTTTAAAAATTATATTATGAATATAGGAAAGTAATTCGCAAATATTAATATTGGGTTTCGAATTAGGTAACGGAAAGAGTTTTCCCTTTTGTTTGAATTCGGACTTGAATTCGATGCCCGAATTTTAAATGTGAATTAATTAACCTTTAGATATAAGTCATTTATAGAAAACTATAGTTTGCTCTTAGTTTGCCTTTAATAATAAAATGAGACGAACCTTGCCAAATAGGGTGATAAATTGCGTAGCCCTCATTAATCTTCCCTTTAAATAATTAAAATTTGGGACGAGCCGTTTAGCTAATTCCATGGTCCCCCGCAAAGCGAATAATACATTAGTCATTTTAGGTTTGTTTTTTTTTTATTTTATCATTTTACCTTTCTTAAATATGGGTGTGCATTTCATGCGACCCGAATCCAACTCCAGCAACGTTGAATAAGAATGTGTCTAGGATCCGGGTGCATTTCATGTGACGTGATCCGAAAAGGTGTTCTTAAACAATGTTCATTTTTCTTAAGTAGTAATAATTGACAAAAAGCGGTAAATAACAGTAAATTGCACTGTGAGTTAATATAAATCATATTAATAAGCCAAAATATGACAGTTGAGCGACCGTGCTAGAACCACGGAACTCGGGAATGCCTAACGCCTTCTCCCGGGTTAACAGAATTCCTTATCCGGATTTCTGGTACGCAGACTGTTTAACGTAGTCAATCTTTTCCTCGATTCGGGATTCAAGCCGGTGACTTGGGACACCATAAACTTCCCAAGTGGCGACTCTGAATTAATTAAATGAATCCCATTTCCATTGTCCTTTAATTGGAAAAACTCCCTTGCGCCCTCGTGGTCCTGCGCCAAAAGGAGGTGTGATAGTATTGAACCAATTCCATATGAGGTAAGAGGGCTGTTATCCGCTGTTTGGACGACTCCATATTCTCCATCTTGAAAGTCAACAAACCAATCCCTGTTGGGACACATATGATAGCTACAAGCCGAGTCCATCAACCATATCTCTGATGACGTTGAGGGCTCTGTTGTAACTAATGAGAAATCTGAATCATCACAATCAGCTACATTTGAATCCATAATGGCCTTTCCATTGTTATGTTTGGCCTTATTATTCAACTTCGGACGGTCTTTCTTCCAGTGCCCCTTTTCTCGACAAAAGGCACATTCATCTTTGCTGGGTTTAGATCTTGACTTAGATCTTCCTTTCCTTGTCCTCGTTTAATTTTGAGGACAACCCCTCACGAACAGTGCTTCTCCTTCTCCGCCCTTCTGTTTTTCTCGCTTTCTTTGTTCATAGATGTACAAAGCCGAACAAACTTCTCTAAGAGAAACTTCGTCATTTCCATGGAGTAGAGTAGTTTCAAGGTGCTCGTACTCGTCGGGAAGTGACGCCAACAACATCAAGGCCAAGTCACCATCATCATAAGTTGTATCCATATTTTGCAAATCCGTGACCAACTTATTGAAACTGGTGATATGTTCATTCATCGTGGTACCAGGAACATAGGTGAAGTGAAACAGTCTCTTCTTCATGTACAATTTATTTTGACTGTTTTTCTTCAAAAATTTATCCTCCAGTGCTTTCCATAATTTACTTGCAGAAGTTTCCTTTGTGTATGGATATTTCTCCTCTCTAGCAAGGTAGGATTGAATGGTACCGCAAGCAACACGGTTGATAATTCTCCAATCTTCTTCTCAAATACCATCTTGTCTCTTTTCTTCAATAGCCAGATCTAGCCTTTGTTGAAAAAGGACATCTAGAACCTCGCCTTGCCACATCCCAAAATGTCCGGACCCGTCAAAAATTTCTACCGTAAATTTCGCATTTGACACAATTCTTGTCATAAGCGAAGATGCCAATGATGACGTATTGCTGAAACTTGATGTAGATTCTTCTTGTTTATTGTCTCCCATCTTTGACACAAATATTATTTAATAGCTGACGACACAAATCAAGATTATTTCCTTTCTGATGTGGAAGATCAGACTAAGCTGTAACCACAGAGCATAGTGAGGTAGAACCTTGACTCAGTTACCAAGATAAATCTTTTCTGATGTGGAAGATGAGACTACGCTGCAACCACAGAGCATACCGAGATAATACCTTGGCTCTGATACCAATTGTTGCGGAAGCCAAATGTATATAGTGTGTGAATGAGTCACAACTACTATACCCAAAATTATGGCAGCCACCAAATAATATATAGTATAAGACAATAAAGCAACAATATAAAGAACACCAGAATTTACGAGGTTCGGCAAATTTTGCCTACTCCTCGGACACAACCAATATTTTATTCCACTCCAAATACAAGTAAAATAATACTAAAAAGAGAAGATACAAATGCCTTAAGAAGATAAGAAGGTAAATGAGAGGTGTGTTTAAATCCTAAACATTAGGCCTTCTTTTATAGGGGAAAATCCCCCAAACTTACTCCCAACCGATGTGGGAAATTTGTCAGACTTTAACACCTCTTACTCACAGTTACACAGACGGTTCTATCTTTCATAAGTGTAAAAAAAGACAAGGGCTGACCAAAGAGAAGGCCGTACCCCAAAAAATCATACTCTTAAATACTTGCTTTAATTAATTGTATTCTTTAGTTTATTGGTTTGTTAATCCTTCCTTACTACTATTATTTATGCTTTTGACGGTTTTAATAGTGTAGCCAATCCAAATTTGCATATTATAAGTGTGAGAAATTAAACGTGCTTCGTCTTTAATAAATGGAACATTTTATTTTCTGGCAATGAAATGATTCAATTTATCAAGTTAGAAAGTCAAGAAATTATTGTATGTGAAGAACTGAATGCGTGCATTCCTTCATATGTACGGTTTAAATCTGAAATGTATATAGGTCTTTGTTAGTGTATGTATCTCTTTATCATATTAGCCTAGGATTTGTTGTATACTACCCTCCTACTTTGCGTTAAAGTCAATAAACTATTTTTTTAATAAAAAAACTCATTTTACTTATCAAGCTATCATTTAAACTAAAAGTCATTAAACTTTACTTAAGCATCACATAAAATAGTAAAGTGAAAATTATAAAAATAGTGTAAACAAAAAAATCTGAAAGACAACTGTATCTGCTGCAACCAAAGCTAATTTTTGTGATAAGATAGTTTCCCCATTATGTTGAAAACTCGTAATGTAAAAAAGCAGTTACTACGCTGCAAGCAGAGCCCGTTCATGTAATAAGATAGTGTCACCACCCATTACAATTGGATACTTGTATGTATGGGGTGACAAACGGGCAGGTCGGGTCGGATACATAGATAATATAAAAACTAATAAATTATTCGACCCAATCCATATTATATTTCCATGACTTCTTGAATATGATCACTTTTGGGAGAACTCCTTATCTTTCAAACTTGATAAATCACAATTTTAAAGTTTTACAAATATAAAAGTTAAATTCATTTGTTATCCTTTTTAATTCTAAGTGGATAATATGGGTTTTATCCATATTTGATCCATTTTTAAATAGATCATTCTCCAACCCATATTTTAATGGATAATATAGGTAGATAACTGCTTTCTTTTATCTATTTTACCACCACTACTTGTATGTGAAAGCCTGCTGGTTGAGAAGTATGCATGTGAAAGGCAACCAGATCCTGTTATGCACTGATTAAACACAATTATATGCATTTCTCAATATTATATTCTATGCTTCGCGCAGAAAATTGTTGGGCTAAACCTTCTCAAACACATTTTTAACATATCCGTTTGAGTCATTTTTACAGAAGGCTACACAAATTAAGAGTATCTTTACACTTTATATATGTAGCCGTTTATTTATCCTTATACCTTGTCTCATTTAGGCCTAACTCGTTCTGTTTTTACGTTGAATTCATAAACATCCATAAGGTGGGATGATCTATAAAATGAAGATACAAATAAATTAAGAACATGTATGATCCAGTTTGAGATATGGAAAAAGATAATGTACACCAGCTTCCTTGTTCACTTTATGTCCAAACTCTTGATTTTGCTCTTTTACATTAATAAATTTTAGATTTTAAAATGTTATGATCAACCATATGTTCATCCTTATAATTGGAAGATGAACCTCTTACATACAAGGAAGCTTTGTAGATATATATATAGTTGTGTTACATTGAAATTGTGCACTATTATACTTTTACATATTTCTTTCCACCAACATGTAGTAACAACGAATATTAATTGAGGAAAGCATTTTGATTAATAATTCTGTCTTTCTTTGTTGTTGAATTATAGTTTGAAGAAAATTACCTAATTAGAGGAATGTCAGACCATATTGAGATTGTGACGATAGATGATGAAGTTCCACTACTACTCCATCAAACTCCTCTAATTATTGATGCTGAAAAGGATGAGGTATGTGTGTGTGTCTCCCCAATAGATCATCGAATTTTAATACTTGACAAACACCTCTTAATAATAAGCTTGAGGTTTGTTTGTGCTTTTGGACGATAGAGAACGAGGTAGGAAAATGCTTACAAATTAAAGTAAGAATATAGATCACTTAACCAGTATTAATTAAGGGTACATATTTGGTAGCAAGGAACATGTTTTCTTGGAAAATAAAGGAAAACAACATGGACAATAATATTGACTTAATATTTTCTGCTCACTCTCTCTTTGTTTATTTAATTTTTTTTTTTTTTTTGATAATTTTTTGTCTTTTCCTTGATAAGAAAGGGAAAATCTTCAGTCGTTAGAGTTTTGTTTTGTCTGATCATTATATAGTGACAATTTATGTGGGGAAAAGAATAAAAAATGTGACTCTTTTCCACTAATTACAGATAAAAGAAGGGGAGAAAGTGGATCAGTTAATCGAGATTAAGGAAAAAGATGGCCAAGATCAACCAGGTTTGCAAACAAGTAAATCTGCAAATAAAATCGTAGATGAAATATATGAGGATTTGGCCAATTTGGCTATCAGGCCCACCACCATATTCAAAGTAAATGTAGGGTTACGTGAATCAAATCCATATGCTTATACACCAAAAATGATCTCCATTGGTCCTTATCATAAAAAAAATCAAGAACTTCACTCAATGGAAAAGTACAAATTGTTATACCTACGACGGTTTCTCCGGCGAAAACAGGGGCTTAACGTGGAAAGTTGCATCAGAGAATTGGAGGAACTGAAAGATGAAGCATTAATGTGTTATGATGACATAGATGAACTTCTCGATAGTGACAAAAACACTGGTCAATTTTTGAAAATGTTGTTGTTTGATGTTGTTTTTTGGTTGAGTTTATTCGAGAGATTTGTGGAATAAAACCAACAGGAGAAGACATGATTATCCCTGGAGGTTGCCTAGATAATCAAGTACAACGTGACTTGTTGTTACAGAAAAACAACTTCCTTTCTTTGTCCTTACCAAACTTCATGACATGACAAAAGATGAAATTTATGACATACCATTCACAAAAATGGTGAAGTGGATTTTTTTTCATGATTTACCAAAGCTGACCCCAGCATCCTATAATGAGAGTGCAGGTAATGCCATACAAATCAAACATTTACTTCAAATAATACACATGTCATGTCACCCTTCAGAGATGAAAACTAATAACCGAACTGGGAATATTAGTAAGGAAGCAGAACTTTCCGGGAAAAGCTTATGTTGTAAACTTTTGCAAAGAGTTAGGCCGAAAGAAATGCCAAAAGATAAGGACAACATTGTTAGAAAAGAGAACAATATAGAAGAAGAGGTTATATTCTAAGTGAAGAAGAAGAAAGGAAGAACACTTTGTATTTTGGGAGAGAAGTTGTTTTCATTCAACTTGATGCAAATGCCACTATAAGAGGGCTTATTTATAGGTGCTAATGGAGCACCCTAGAACCATTCTAGATAAATCTTATCACCTAGAATACAAAAGATTATTCTAGAGTTTCTACAAGATACGATTTATCTCCTAGGAATTACAAAGAGAATTCTAGACATTGCACATGCTAGATTATCCAAGACAATTCTAGAACAAGTACGATCAAGATATCTAAATTATTATTATCATTGTTACTATTATTATTATTTACACTCCCCCTTAATTTTGAGTTATCTTCTACACCCCAAGACTTGAACTCAATCTTCGAAAGTCTTCAAACTTGAGCGGCTTTGTGAAGATATCGGCAACTTGATCATGAGTCTTCACATATATGAGCTCTACTTCTTTATTGGCAATCCTCTCCCGGATAAAGTGATACCTTGAATCAATATGCTTGCTTCGTTCATGGTACACCGGATTCTTAGCAAGTTCTTGAGCGGATTTGTGGTCAATACAAATCTCCGTGGCTTCATCTTGTGGCAAATTGAGCTCCTTCAATAATCTCCTTAGCCAAATACCATGACATGTACATGATGTTGCTGCCACATATTCAGCTTCACAAGTTGATAGAGTAACAATATCCTATTTCTTAGAGCTCCAACAAATAGCACATTTACCCAAGAAGAATAAATATCCGGTTGTGCTTTTTCTATCGTCAACATCTCCAGCAAAGTCGCTATCACAAAATCCCACAAGCTTGAAGTTACTACAAGATGAATAAAATAACACAAAATCAATCGTACCTTTTAGATAACGAAGTATTCTTCTAGCAGCTTTTAAGTGGGTAGAAGTAGGAGCTTCCATGAAGCGACTTACAACTCCAACCGCATATAGTATATCTGGCCTTGTACATGTCAAGTACCTTAGACTTCCCACAAGACTCTTGAAAAGAGTAGGATTTACCTTTTCTCCATCATCGAACTTTGACAACTTTAATCCACTCTCCATTGGTGTATTCACGGGATTGCAATCAAGCATGTTAAACTTCTTCAATACCTCCTTTGCATAGCTTTCTTGAGAGATAAATATGCCTTCCTCCATTTGCTTCATTTCTAAACCCAAGTAGTATGACATGAGACTGTCACGACCCCAAATCCGGTCGTGATGGCGCCCAGTACACTGCTAGGCCAGCCTGACCAATCAACAATAACCACGGAGTCACAAGCTCACTTTATCCAATTTAAGCACAACAGTGATAGATATATTAAAAACAGGGAACCAAGTCCCAACACGTACCAACTCCCATAGACCGAAGGGTCAAGAGTCATGAGACTCTACAGAGTATACAAACTGTAAATAGTGAATATAACTGTGGACAAGTGTGGGATGATCAGAACAAAATACAGACAAACTGGAGAATCGGGTCCTGCGAACACTGGCAGCTACCTCGACTGTCCAAAAGCACTCCCGAGCCGCAATAGAATCAGCCATGCTGTGATGTACCTGAATCTGCACACAAGGTGCAGGGAGTCGGGTGTGAGTACTTCCAACTCAGCAGTAATAAAAGTAAATAATGCCGAAGGGAAGAAAACCACGATAGGCACTATCTCATGCTACACAATACAGAACTATCTTTTTATTCCTTTCAAGCATATGTGAGTAGATTATTTAGAAATCTCAATTTTTAGCTACTTTCTTTCATAATAATATATCAATACCTGGATACAATCTCAAGCAGTGCAAGTCCGCACTCAAATCAGCCCCTCGGGCTCAGCACTCCTTATCAATTTACACCAGGAGATCTGGTCAACAAGGCAACTAATGCATGTGTGCCAGTAATGTATGAGTGCTGAATGTTATGCCACGTAGTACACGCAAACCAATGTATGTATGCCATGCAATGCATATGACCGCTACGGCTTGTAGCCCGATCCAATTTGGGTACCCGTGCTCACTGTGGGGGTTCAAACTCCGGAGGGGCTCCTACAGCCCAAGCACAATATTAATATCACACCTGCTGCGGCGCGCAGCCCGATCCGTATACCACTGCGACGTGTAGTCCGATCCATGCATGTGTATGCATATGCTCACATAAAATGTCATGTCCTAACATATGACACTCAACCCCAATCAGTCTAACAAATAATCAAGAAAGCCCTACGGGCAACAATATCATATTAGCTCACAGCTAAAAATGTTATTAAGACCTTGTTCAAGTTTTTTTTTCATAACCTTATAAAAATGCTGAATAGTAAAATACCATTTTAAACCTTAAATTTAGAATAAAATATGCACAGTGTTATCAAGACAGTGATACCAATCCCTGAAGGATTCAAATAATCGGCACGAAGCCCAAACATAATAATTTGTCCAATTCATTTCAACAATTGGGTGTTATTATTTATTATGCGGGACGGACCAAGTCACGATCCCCAATGGTGCTCTACCCCACGCCCGTTATCCGGCGTGCAAGTCACCTCAACACAACACTAAGATGTGCAAGTCCGGGGTTTACTAACCCTCGGGACATCATTTACAAGTATTACCCACCTCGAACCGACGAAAGCTCATGTCCGCGACGCCTTAGCTCCTCGAACCGGCATCCACGCACATCAAAACTAGCACAAATCAGCACAAATATATCAAAATAGGCTAATGGAACATAACCCAATCGAAAGAACTCGAAAAATATCAAAAATCACGAAATTGACAAAACCCGAGCCCCGGGCCCACATCTCGAAAAATTTTGAAACTCATATTTCTAGAACCCTCGTCTCGCCATGAGTCCGTACATATAAAATTTACCAAAATCGGAGTTCGATTGGCCTTTCAAAACCCAAATTTTCGTTTTCAATATCTAGGCCACAATCCTTCACAATTTCTACCCAAATTCATGAAGATTGATGTTAATTCTACCATAAAATGATATTTTTGAGTCAAGAAACTTACCTCCGATGAATACCCGATGATTTCCCAGCGTTTTCCCGTGATTTCTTCTCTCTAGGTGATAACAACTAGGTCGGGAATCCAAACTAGAGTAAGAATTTGAGAAGTAAATGCGGAAGCAATAACAACAGGAATTGAACAACTAGAATTAAAGAGACGAAAATAAAGGATATGGGAAAGATTCAAGGAAAGAATTCCGAGAACTTTCAAGAACGCAAGTTCTATAGCCTTTACAAGATCAAAGTAACAACGTCTTGATTTATGAAAGAAATCAAACGCCTTTACTTAAAAGCAAATCAAAACAATAGATTCGGATCTTGACCACTTTATGAGTAACTTGAGACAACAATTAATACTAGTATTAATCGCCTTCTAAGAATACCACAAAGGAATCAAAGATATCACAAAAGAGAAGTAATCTTACTACATTGAACTATGAACTAGTAAAGGTTGAAAGATAAATCTCAAAGCACAAGTAACAAAGGTTCAAAAAAACTCTCAAAGTATGATATACTCACTCAATAATAATGTGTCTTATGAAGGAGAAGAACACCCTATTTATAGGAGTACAAATGCATAAAAATAACATTAAAAACTAGATAGGGTGGTTGTAGTGGAAAACACAATTATTACAATGAGGTAGGTGGTTGCTAAAGTCTAAGAAAAGTCTTTGGTAGGTGAGGGGCGGCCAAGACCCTTTGGGGCAGATTTGGGCCTTTAAACAACAAGTTTTGGGCCATTTGTTTGAACTCCAATTGGGCTGCTCTTGTAACACCTCTTTCTGGAACTCATTTAAGCTCATTTTGAGCCCATTTGGTGACTCCATGGGCAGATTTGGGTAACCAAATCTTCCTCCTCTTGGACTTCAATTTGAGCAACCAAATAGTTGTAAAACTTCGACAACTCTTCTCCTTTGGGCATGAGCTCTTCCTCCATAGTTAGAAGCTTCTTTATTTGCCATTGAAGTCCATGAACCTTAGTTTGTAATTCCTTAGCTTGAGATCTTGTAAATGGCCTTCTTGGAGCTTCCAAAACTCTATCCTTATCAGTGATGCTATCATTCCCCTCTTCTTGAAAAGAATTCGTCCCCGAATTCGATCCTACGTCAAACAAAGATAAGTCAGCAACATTGAATGTAGCACTTACTTGAAACTCACCAGGAAGGTCCAACTTGTAAGCATTGTTTCCAATCCTTTCAAGGACTTGAAAGGGGCCATCTCCTCTAGGATGCAACTTTGACTTCCTTTTGGAAGGAAATCTCTCCTTTCTAAAGTGAACCCAAACTAAATCTCCAGGTTTAAAAATAACTTGTTTTCGACCCTTATTCTTTCTCAAGGCGGTTTGCTCATTTTTCTTCTCAATTGCAAGCCTTGTTTGCTCATGAATTTTTTTCATCATCTCAGCCTTCGTCCTACCATCAAGACTAGCAATATCATTAGTAGGTAATGGTAATAAATCAAGTGGAGTAAAGGGATTAAAGCCATAAACAACTTCAAAAGGAGACATACCCGTAGAAGAATGGATTGTTCTATTGTAAGCAAATTCAATCATAGGTAAGTGATCTTCCCATAAAGTTAATTTACCTTTCAAAACAGCCCTCAACATGTTTCCTAAGGTTCTATTAACTACTTCGGTTTGTCCATCAGTTTGTGGGTGACAAGAAGTGGAAAACAACAATTTAGTGCCTAACTTCCCCCAAAATACACGCCAGAAGTGACTCAAAAACTTTGCATCCCTATCACTAACAATAGTTCTAGGTATACCATGCAATTTCACAATCTCTTTTACAAAAAGATTAGCAACATGTGAGGCATCATTAGTCTTTAAACAAGGAATAAAACGAGCCATCTTGGAGAACCTATCTACCACAACAAATATATTATCCTTACCATACCTTGTTCTAGGCAAACCTAAGACAAAATCCATAGATATATCAATCCAAGGTGAAGTAGGAACAGGTAATGGCGTGTAAAGACCATGTGGTAACACTTTAGATTTAGCTTGTTTACATTCCAAACACCGTGTGCACATTCTTTCAACATCTTTTCTCATTCCAGGCCAAAAGAAATTTTCAGCAAGTATGTCTAATGTCTTTGGGACCCCAAAGTGTCCCATAAGCCCTCCACAATGTGCTTCCCTTACAAATACTTCACGTAAAGAGCAATTAGGGATACACAACTTATTTTCCTTAAAGAGAAACCCATCTTGTAGGTTAAACCTATCAAGAGGACCCAACTTACAATCTGCAAAAGTTTTGCCAAAATCAACATCATTAGCATAAAGTTCCTTGATTTGATCAAAACCCATCAATTTAGAAGTGAGGGTAGAAACTAAGACATACCTCCTTGAAAGTGCATCAGCAACAACATTCTCTTTCCCTTGTTTGTAAGAAATTACATAAGGAAAAGTTTCAATAAATTCAACCCACTTAGCATGCCTTCTACTAAGCTTACCTTGACTTTTCAAGTATTTCAAGGATTCATGGTCAGTTTTAATGACAAACTCCCTTGGCCACAAGAAATGTTGCCATGTAGCTAAAGCCCTTACCAAATCATAAAGCTCTTTGTCATAAGTTGAATAGTTCAATGTGGCTCCATTCAACTTCTCACTAAAGTAGGCAATAGGTTTAGAATCTTGCATCAAAATAGCACCTATTCCCTTGCTAGAAGCATCACATTCAATTTCAAAACATTTAGAAAAATCAGGCAATTGTAATAACGGAGCAGAACATAACTTTTCTTTCAACAAGTTAAAAGCATCATCTTGTTCTTTTCCCCATTTAAAAATCCTATCCTTTTTGATAACTTCAGTTAAAGGAGAAGCAATGGTGCTAAAGTCTCTCACAAACCTCCTATAAAAACTAGCAAGTCCATGAAAACTCCTAACTTCAGTTACACTCTTAGGTTTAGGCCATTCTTTAATTGCTTTGATTTTCTCTTCATCAACCTCAACACCCTTAGAGCTAACCACAAAACCCAAGAAAATCACACGATCCACATAAAAAGTACACTTTTTAAGATTAGCAAATAACAAGTGCTTTCTAAGAACTTCAAAAACTTGTCTTAGATGTTCTACATGCTCTTCTAAAGTATTAGAAAAGACCAAGATATCATCGAAGTACACCACAACAAATTTTCCATGAAAATTCTTAAAAACATGATTCATTAATCTCATGAAAGTGCTAGGTGCATTAGTCAAGCCGAAAGGCATAACTAACCACTCATAAAGCCCATATTTGGTCTTAAAAGCAGTTTTCCATTCATCTCCTGGATTCATTCGAATCTGATGGTAACCACTTTTTAGATCAATTGTAGAAAAGATTTTGGATCCATGTAATTGATCCAACATGTCATCAAGACGAGGAATAGGGTGGCGATACTTTACCGTAATCTTGTTGATTGCTCTACAATCCACGCACATCCTCCAAGTTCCATCCTTTTTGGGTACCAATAGGACCGGAACAGAGCAAGGGCTCATGCTCTCTCTCACAAAGCCTTTCTCAAGCAACTCCTCAACTTGCCTTTGAAGTTCCTTTGTCTCTTCTGGATTACTCCTATAGGGTGGCCTATTTGGGATTTGTGATCCAGGTACAAAATCAATTTGTTGCTCAATGCCACGTAAAGGTGGCAATCCACTAGGAATATCTTCTGGAAAGACATCTTCAAAATCCTGCAAAAGAGAAGAAATACTACTTGGCAAAGAAGAAGTTAGCAACTCAGAGTTAATCAAAGCCTCTTTGTAAGTAAGTAGTATTATGGGCAGCCCCTCTTTTCGTGCATTTAAACACTCTTTGGCTTTTATATAGAAACTCTCTCTTTTTCTTTCCTTAGCCTCTTTCCTCTCACCAAGACTGTCTATATTTTTATTCGAACCCTTTTTTATCTCTTCTCTCAAATTGCTGCCCTCTCTCTCTTTCTTTTCTTTTTCCTCAAGCTCACTTTTTATCCCTCCCCTTGACTTTCCCATTGTTTCCTTTAATCTCTTCTGATCTTCAAACACTTGAGAAGGAGATAAAGGTGCAAGAGTAAATTTCCTGCCATTTAGTTCAAGCGAATATCTATTCTTTCTCCCATCATGAAAAACATTCATGTCATACTTCCAAGGACGACCCAGTAATATATGACAAGCTTGCATAGGCACCATGTCACAAAGAATATCATCCTCATATCTACCAACGTTAAATGAAATCATACACTGGTTTATTTACCTTTAGTTCACCACTATCATTTAACCATTGGAGTCTATAGGGAGTAGGGTGTTTCATGCATGCAAGTCCCAGTTTTTCCACAAAGTATGAACTAACCACATTAGCACAACTACCACTATCAATGATCATGGAGCAAGTTTTTCCTTTTATCCCACACCTAGTATGGAATATATTCTCTCTTTGTGCTTCACTATTGCTTCCTAAATTGATAGTCATAATCCTCCTAACTACCCCAACCATTCCATCATTAGGTAGTTCTAAATCACCTTCATCACTCATATCTCCCTCTTCATCTCCCTCACTCTTTTCACTCTCATATCCTCCATCTTCTTTTAGAATGATGTTCCTTCTACTTGGACATTCATGCATCATATGTCCCCTTCCTTTACATTTATGACACTGAATAGAACTAGAAGGTGTAAAAGGTTTAGGGTTGAAGGTTTTACCTCCCTCTTTGTTCTCCAGTTTACCTTTTCCCTTGTCTTCTTGAGGCCGAGAAAAATTCTTCATCTCATGATTTGGCCATGGTTTCTTAGGCATGGTGCTTGTTCGACATCTCCATGAGCCAGTTTGCTTTCTTTTATTTTGATTTTCTACCTTTATACACAAATCAACTAACTCATCTATTGTTACATATTATTGTAATTCAACTACATCAGCTATTTCCTTATTTAAACCATTTAAAAACCTAGCCATTGTAGCCTCTTCTTCCTCCATACAATTAGCTTGGATCATAGCTATATCCATAGCCTTAAAGTAATCATCTACTGAACATGGACCCTTGCTTCAATGTTTGAAGACGTAGTTGTAGCTCTCTTTGAAAGTGTGATGGTACGAATCTCTTCTTCATCACCCTTTTAGCCTCAGTCCAAGTAGCAATTGGTGCTTGTCCTTCTTGCAGTCGATCCCTATTAAGCTTTTCCACCAAATAGAAGCATAATCAGAAAACTCAACAACAACAAGTTTAACCTTCTTACCTTCAGAGTAGTTGTGACAATCAAAGATTGCTTCAACCTTTCTCTCTCAATCAAGATACAAGTCTGGATCCCTTGTTCCCTTGAAAGATGGCATCCGCATCTTTATATTACTTATATTATCATCCTCTATCCTACCTCTTTGTCCCCTCCTATCTCCTCTCACCCTATCAAAATCAATATCATTAAAATCATCAATAAAGTTTGCTTGATTTACAATAGGAGCATGGGGTACATTTCTTCTAGCAGGTGGCCTAACATTATTATCCCTCATAAGTTCAGCTATTGTATCATTTTGATCCGCAATGGTATCCCTCATTTCTTGGAGTTGGAGATTCAGCCTTTCAAACTGTTGATGCATGGTTTGCAAGGTAAAATCATTCCTTGCTTTGATTTCAGCTTCTTGGAGAACCATTCGTTCATTATCACTACCTGTATGTGACATCTTTAAAAATTGTATCACACAAATTAGCTTCTTTTTTTCTCTCGAAATAACCTTTGAACAAGTACTTTATAGATTTATAGTTAAACCTAACTTGTATGTAGTTCTTAGTAGTAAAACTCGGATTTTTCTTTTGTTTTTTTGGGAACAATTAAAAGAAGAAAGAACCAAATCCTAGAACTTTTAGGCTCGGTTGAAATAAGACACGAACAAAAAGGAAAGAATATAAATGTGTAGAATATAGAGAGTAACAAAATCAAGGATCCCCTCTTCTTGTTTCCTTTGTTAATTTTTGGAAACACTTAGATACAAAAGATATATCCTGGAGAGCAAGCAATTGTATTTCTTCTTGTTTTAAATTGGATTTCGTTTTTTTTTTTTTTGTTTTTTTTTTTTTTTCTTTATCCCAAGAATTATCAAGAACGAAATCTTGATAGAACCGCTCTGATACCACTTGATAACAACTAGGTCGGGAATCCAAACTAGAGTAAGAATTTGAGAAGTAAATGCGGAAGCAATAACAATAGGAATTGAACAACTAGAATTAAAGAGACGAAAATAAAGGATATGGGAAAGATTCAAGGAAAGAATTCCGAGAACTTTCAAGAACGCAAGTTCTATAGCCTTGACAAGATCAAAGTAACAACGTCTTGATTTATGAAATAAATCAAATGCCTTTACTTAAAAGCAAATCAAAACAATAGATTCGGATCTTGACCACTTTACGAGTAACTTGAGACAACAATTAATACTAGTATTAATCGCCTTCTAAGAATACCACAAAAGAATTAAAGATATCACAAAAGAGAAGTAATCTTACTACCTTGAACTATGAACTAGTAAAGGTTGAAAGATAAATCTCAAAGCACAAGTAACAAAGGTTCAAAAGAACTCTCAAAGTATGATATACTCACTCAATAATAATGTGTCTTATGAAGGAGAAGAACACCCTATTTATAGGAGTACAAATGCATTAAAATAACATTAAAAACTAGATGGGGTGGTTGTAGTGGAAAACACAATTATTACAATGAGGTAGGTGGTTGCTAAAGTCTAAGAAAAGTCTTTGGTAGGTGAGGGGCGGCCAAGACCCTTTGGGGCAGATTTGGGCCTTTAAACAACTAGTTTTGGGCCATTTGTTTGGACTCCAATTGGGTTGCTCTTGTAACACCTCTTTCTGGAACTCATTTAAGCTCATTTTGAGCCCATTTGGTGACTCCATGGGCAGATTTGGGTAACCAAATCTTCCTCCTCTTGGACTTCAATTTGAGCAACCAAATAGTTGTAAAACTTCGACAACTCTTCTCCTTTGGGCATGAGCTCTTCCTCCATAGTTAGAAGCTTCTTTATTTGCCATTGAAGTCTAGCAACCTTAGTTTGTAATTCCTTAGCTTGAGATCTTGTAAATGGCCTTCTTGGAGCTTCCAAAACTCTATCCTTATCAGTGATGCTGTCACTAGGGCTCAAAAATGGGGGTTTATGAAATGAAACCCGTATGTGAAATGTTTCTGGTTTTAATTCACTGCCTGGGACTTTTCTTCTACGCGTTCGCGTTCCTTGCCACGCGTTCGCGATGCCCAGCTCCGGATTGACCTTCGTGAACGCGACCTCCCCAACGCGTTTGCGATGCACTAGCTCCCAGCCGTCTGATTTTCCTTCTACGCGTTCGCGATAACCCTCACACGAACGCGATGCACACCCTGACAAACCTACGCGAACATGACATCCTGAACGCGATCGCGAAGCTCAAGAATCTTGGCCTACATGAACGCGATACCCAGTCTCACGATCGTGATGCTTGACTCGCCTGGCCTTCGCGAACGCGGCCCATGCCACGCGAACGCGAAGGCTTGGATTTTTGCCTAGTGATCTGCAATTTTTCTGCAGATTATTAAGTTCCAAAAATGCCGGATGATGGTCCGGATTCACCCCGAGGCCCCCGGGACCCCAAGAAAAACCACCAACATACTCCAAATCACGATACGAATTTGTTCCGATCATAAAAACACCATCCTAAACATCAAAATCACCAATTACACACGGATTCAAGCCTAAGTTTCTTCAAAACTTCCAAATTACACATTCCATCAAAAACCCGACCAAACGACGTCCGAATGACCTGAAATTTTGCAGGCACATCCAAAATCACCTAACGGAGCTATTGCAACTTTCGGAATTCCATTCCGACTCCCGAATCAAAATCTCACCTACCATTCGGTTTTCGCCAAAATTCAACCTTAGCCAATTCAAGCCTATTTCTACACCGGGCCTCCAAATTCAATTCCGATTGCTCTCCTAAGTCATAAATGATCCCCCGAAACTAGTCGAATCATCAGAATCTGATTCCGAGTACTCTAACTCGATAGTCAACTCTAGGTTGACTTTCCATATTCAAACTTCCTTCAAACATGCTATTTGCTTCATTTTCAATTCAATTCACTCCTAACTCACCCGATAGGCTCTAACACTGATATAAAAGCATAAAACATGTAATTACAACATGACGGGGTGGTAAATTCCCGTAACGACGGGCCGAATCGTTACATTCTCCCTAACTTAAACAAATGCTCGTCCTCGAGCGGACTCAGAGTTGTACTAGAAACAACTCAATAGCTGAATGACCTTACCAAGCATATACTCGGGAGATCATACGTCACCCTATCTCACATAAGTCCGAAAACACCATATAGTCAAAATTTCACAGACCATCTGAACCATAAATCACATTGCACTTTCTGAAATCATAGGCCAAATGCAGATCCCATGCCTATACTCAGGATACACTCGAATCCACTGCAAGAACCCATATTCACTACTCCGAGTGAGATCATATGATGTATCAAACAACCCAATCACTCGAGACAATAGTCTCTAATCACACAATTTCCCATGATAACCAAATACCAACTGAAAAACCCTTTTTTTTATTAGATAGAGTCTTGTTCCAACACCTTCATATCATGCCCACGGCAACCGAACACGCGATATATCGAACCCATCTCTCAGGTCAACCATTCATGAATCCATTTCACTTTTAACCCTGATACCACAATAGGTTTCGGAGCCAAACCTCGATTTTTACCTTTCTAACAAGCTAAGATCCAATATGCTCGTATTCATTAATGACTCCAACGGTCATTTCGATAATAACACACCGCACTGGTGATAAGACACCTCAACACCGGCCTAAGCCACGACGAGCACGACATAGGCTCCAATAGAAACGTCTGAACACACTCGAATCATGACAACTCAAATCATGATAATTGTCTCTAGCAAAAGAGCTGCAATTCAATTCCTCTGCATCTCGCATTATAGAAATAGAGTACCAGAATCCTCCTCGAGAGGTCATAACATCACGTGGCCTTGCCACGATTCGTGATTCTATCCCAACGTTATTACTCATGAAACACCTCAAGCCACTAAGCTTAAAACGGTTAGCCACACACATATCTAGGTCTTGAACCCAAGCAATCAACCTCACCCACGGTGAAACAATTAACGTATGCTATCAAATCCTGAAAGAACAAAACCGGTGTGCCATTTGCCAAGCGATACTCAATACGGACTTTTCCTCAGAAGTGAGGAAGTATTGTATACCAGGTAGCATATAACTAACTATATTTTCACAATATTCCGTTGCGGCGTGCAACCCGCTCCAATGACATACCCGTGGCAGCGTGCCACCCGATCTGGATACCATACCTGTGGCGGCGTGCCACCCGATCCACGCATAAATCTCGCAAAGGAAATGCATATCGAGTCAAATTTTCTCATTATAGCAAACATATATATACATATAGCCTCAAGCTCGGCCACATGAACGCATCTGACAACGTTTCTCAATACTGGAACTGAATCAATGGTAGATACCTCCTCCCTGACATCCGCCACTAAGGTCCAACCGACAAAGCAATGCCTACCAGCCGTCCGCTGGTCCTGTGTACAACTACTCTGTTGGAGCATACTCTGATGCTCTTTGCTACGCAATTTGTGCCATTTTCCGACATAGTCCATATCACATTTGTCTAGACGACCTGACTTATGTCAACCAGTCTGAAATAAGGTACCATAACCCCAATTCATCATACCAAGCTAAGAGAGAGCCACTAGGGCTTCCGATTTCCAATAATCACAAAACGGTGCTGATACACGCGATATACAACCACTGCATAGGCGGATTACGAGAACTTCTAGTCTCCAACACATATGTAACACATGAATCGCTATACCTGGTTCTACACTCCACCGTACGAATACATAATGCACATCAAACGTCCATTCATACCACGACGGCCATTCAGAAATTTCACTATGCCATCAACGACTCAGTTATTACAGTCGATCCAACAAGAGAATACCACCATACCACTGGATATCATCATTTTACATTACCTTGTCCTTTTTGGATCATATTCCCTGCCAAGTTAATAGAATAGCAGTATCATTTTCTTAAATTATCGGAAAGATCGATTCTTAATTCACCTGCAGCTGTCCGCGCTGCTCAATAATTTTATTGACTTCCCATATATTATGAACTGATCTCAAAACCTAGAATATACCATTATCAACTTTTTCATAACACATCGCATATACAATACCATACTAAGATAACATGGAAATTCTTATCCCTTTCCTGCGCCGCAAACTTCGACGCACTCAACTAGTCAAGGACTCTCATGATCCCATATAGAGAAAACTCATTACACATTCCAAGCTTTGCATACCAACAGGAAATATACTCATTTTTCAAACCACATTAAAACATATCACAAACTCTTTCTCCAAATAACATTGCATAAGTAAATTTCTAGGACTGAGTCCTTATACCCATATCAAGTTACACAACTGCCAGCACTCAAGAGCTTTGCTGCAATGTCCGCAAGACTCATTACTTCAACCACACACCAGGAATCAATCGTATTCCTTTTTATACCATTCTGGTTTATTAACAAGTCGTTCCATTTACCTAGTTTCCTTTCTGATTCATCTCTAATTTCATATCAGTCTTTATTATAGTACCATAATACATCAACTCATGTTACCATAGGAGACTCGTACACAAGACCACACGGTCTAAGACCCATAGGCAACTGAATACTCTCTCAATGTTTCCCAAAAGTACCACATTCTACCATACTTTATTTTGATGAACTTCCCGCGATTTTTAAATTGTCATCATTACTTCCCAATACGGATACCTAGAATCCCACCATTCACATGATATAACACAAGCCTTGATCTTCTCTAACGAAACCGCCATCATTAGCCACATACACAAATCTTAAGGCACCTGACTGTTACAAGCAAAATCTTGAACATTGCAAAACCATTCTCGGACATCATTCACCCTTATTCAGCTGTAATTCAACTGTCCTATTGAGTAGAACCACTCGTGTTTTGTTAGAACTCTGACATCGCTGAACATGATTACTTACATATACAATCAGCTATCTTTCTTTTCTATACGATGAATATTCTTTACCAACAGCAGTTCAAAACACCCTAGTACTTCATCAGATCTACGAAGCACCATAACCTTTACCAGAATTTCCCAACATACTTAGAGACAGAATCAACATAGCACACAATAGTGCAATCAGTTAATCAATAGCAACCTCCCCAACTTAGCTCGGAGCCATACATCAAGGCACTTCTAGCTACTCATAGCATTCTTACTCAAATGATGCCACAAAGTTCTAGTTAGATTAAACTCAAGTCATTTACAAGCTTCGGCGAAGATTCGAATCATCGAAATATTAACTCTTTTGCAATTCTTGCATTCATTCACACACAACAGTTACGCCCCTCTTTAGGTGACAAAATCTTTTCTAAGTCCCAAATTTTCCAAAAATTTCGGCAGAGTTCCCTTTGTAAATTGGCCTATCCACCTGCCAGAGAATCACCAAAACCATCCTAGCAATACATTCACAACTCGACAAGACATCACAATGCATATCGACAACATTAGTCTCAATACTACACAAATCATATTATCATATTTGGTACATGAACATGTGTTGTACCTGCTCGAATCATAACACATATCAACTACCTTTCAATTACACATGAGAACCAATCCACCTATCTCGCCTCAATTTAGCATTTCAGCACAATACCTTCCACCAGGATACACATAGCATAATCATTTTAGTCTTCCCGAGTTTGAACTCGTTCCACTACACATAAGGCACTTATATTACTGAGCGCTCGATGCATACACAGACGTGCGGAAGGAATTTCAAAAGCATATCTCAAGCTGAATCAAGTGCGCACGATAAGAATTCCAAGAAATGTGAAGTGTTTCCTAAAGGTTCGCAGCCTCCCGAGGATAAGTACAGGCGTCCCCATACCGATCCACAAGACTCTACTAACCGGCTCAAGACTCAGGAGGCCTAGTAAACCTAGGCTCTGATACCAACTTGTCACGACCCCAAATCCGGTCGTGATGGCGCCCAGCACACTGCTAGGCCAGCCTGACCAATCAACAATAACCACGGAGCCACAAGCTCACTTTATCCAATTTAAGCACAACGGTGATAGATATATTAAAAACAGGGAACCAAGTCCCAACACGTGCCAACTCCCATAGACCGAAGGGTCAAGAGTCATGAGCCTCTACCGAGTATACAAAGTGTAAATAGTGAATATAACTGTGCACAAGTGTGGGATGATCAGAACAAAATACAGACAAACTGGAGAATCAGGTCCTGCGAACGCTGGCAGCTACCTCGACTGTCCAAAAGCACTCCCGAGCCGCAATAGAATCGGCCATGCTGTGATGTACCTGAATCTGCACACAAGGTGCAGGGAGTCGGGTGTGAGTACTTCCAACTCAGCAGTAATAAAAGAAAATAATGCTGAAGGGAAGAAAACCACGATAGGCACTATCTCATGCTACACAATACAGAACTATCTTTGTATTCCTTTCAAGCATATGTGAGTAGATTATTTAGAAATCTCAATTTTTAGCTACTTTCTTTCATAATAATATACAAATACCTGGATACAATCTCAAGCAGTGCAAGTCCGCACTCAAATCAGCCCCTCGGGCTCAGCACTCCTTATCAATTTACACCAGGAGATCCGGTCAATAAGGCAACTAATGCATGTGTGCCAATAATGTATGAGTGCTGAATGTTATGTCACGTAGTACACGCAAACCAATGTATGTATGCCATGCAATGCATATGACCGCTACGGCGTGTAGCCCGATCCAATTTGGGTACACGTGCTCACTGTGGGGGTTCAGACTCCGGAGGGGCTCCTACAGCCCAAGCACAATATTAATATCACACCTGCTGCAGCGCGCAGCCCGATCCGTATACCACTGCGGCGTGCAGTCCGATCCATGCATGTGTATGCATATGCTCACATAAAATGTCATGTCCTAACATATGTCCCTCGGCCCCAATCAGTCTAACAAATAATCAAGAAAGCCCTACGGGCAACAATATCATATTAGCTCATAGCTAAAAATGTTATTAAGACCTTGTTCAAGTTTTTTTTTCATAACCTTATAAAAATGCTGAATAGCAAAATACCAGTTTAAACCTTAAATTTAGAATAAAATATGCACAATGTTATCAAGACAGTGATACCAATCCCTGAAGGATTCAAATAATCGGCACGAAGCCCAAACATGATAATTAGTCCAATTCATTTTAACAATTGGGTGTTATTATTTATTACGCGGGACGGACCAAGTCACGATCCCCAATGGTGCTCTACCCCACGCCCGTTATCCGGCGTGCAAGTCACCTCAACACAGAGCACTAAGATGTGCAAGTCCGGGGTTTACTAACCCTCAGGACATCATTTACAACTATTACCCACCTCGAACCGACGAAAGCTCATGTCCGCGACGCCTTAGCTCCTCGAACCGGCATCCACGCACGTCAAAACTAGCACAAATCAGCACAAATATATCAAAATAGGCTAATGGAACATAACCCAATCGAAAGAACTCGAAAAATATCAAAAATCACGAAATTGGCAAAACCCGAGCCCCGGGCCCACATCTCAAAAAATTTCGAAACTCATATTTCCAGAACCCTCGTCTCGCCACGAGTCCGTACATATAAAATTTACCAAAATCGGAGTTCGATTGGCCTTTCAAAACCCAAATTTTCGTTTTCAATATCTAGGCCACAATCCTTCACAATTTCTACCCAAATTCATGAAGATTGATATTAATTCTACCATAAAATGATGTTTTTGAGTCAAGAAACTTACGTCCGATGAATACCCGATGATTTCCCAGCGTTTTCCCGTGATTTCTTCTCTCTAGGGCTAAAAAATGGGGGTTTATGAAATGAAACCCGTATGTGAAATGTTTGTGGTTTTAATTCACTGCCTGGGACTTTTCTTCTACGCGTTTGCGTTCCTTGCCACGCGTTCGCGATGCCCAGCTCCGGATTGACCTTCGCGAATGCGACCTCCCCAACGCAATCGTGATGCACTAGCTCCCAGCCGTCTGATTTTCCTTCTACGCGTTCGTGATAACCCTCACGCGAACGCGATGCACACCCTAACAAACCTACGCGAACGCGACATCCTGAACGCGATCGCGAAGCTCAAGAATCCTGGCCTACGCGAACGCGATACCCTGTCTCGCGATCGCGATGCTTGACTCGCCTGGCCTTTGCGAACGCGGCCCATGCCACGCGAACGCGAAACTTGGATTTTTGCCCAGTGATCTGCAATTTTTCTGCAGATTTTTAAGTTCCAAAAATGCCGGATGATGGTCCGGATTCACCCCGAGGCCCCCGGGACCCCAACGAAAACCACCAACATACTCCAAATCACGATACGAATTTGTTCCAATCATAAAAACACCATCCTAAACATCAAAATCACCGATTACACACGGATTCAAGCCTAAGTTTCTTCAAAACTTCCAAATTAAACATTCCATCAAAAACCCGACCAAACGACGTCCGAATGAACTGAAATTTTGCAGGCACATCCAAAATCACCTAACGGAGCTACTGCAACTGTCGGAATTCCTTTCCGACTCCCGGATCAAAATCTCACCTACCGTTCGGTTTTCGCCAAAATTCAACCTTAGCCAATTCAAGCCTATTTCTACATCGGGCCTTCAAATTCAATTCCGATTGCTCTCCTAAGTCATAAATGATCCCCCGAAACTAGTCGAATCATCAGAATCTGATTCCGAGTACTCTAACTCGATAGTCAACTCTAGGTTGACTTTCCATATTCAAACTTCCTTCAAACATGCTATTTGCTTCATTTTCAATTCAATTCACTCTTAACTCACCCGATAGGCTCTAACACTGATATAAAAGCATAAAACATGTAATTACAATATGACGGGGTGGTAAATTCCCGCAACGACGGGCCGGATCGTTACAGAGACCTATGTCCGTCATCTCGAACTCATGGGACATTGCCTTCTTAAAATGTTCAAACAAACTTGGGTTATTTCCCGTGAAAATAAGATCATCAACATAAAGACAAACAAGCAATATATCTCCATTAGAATATTTGATATAAAGAGAATATTCACTAGGGCAACGAACAAATCCATTTTCTTGAAAATACCTATCAATGCGGATGTTCCATGCCAGTGGTGCCTGCTTCAATCCATATAATGCTCTTTTCAACCTCAAAACTTTATCTTCATGACCTTTGACGACGAAGCCCAATGGTTGGTCAATGTAGACTTCTTCTTCAAGATAGCCGTTCAAGAATACCGACTTGACATCCAACTGATAGATCTTCCACTTCATTTATGCTGCCAAAGAAATAAGCAAGCGAATCGTCTCCATGCGGGCAACAGGTGCATAGACTTCCTCATAGTCCACTCCATGCCTTTGCTTGTAGCCTTTAGCCACAAGTCTTACTTTGTATCTCTCGACCTCTCCTTGTGCATTTTTCATTGCCTTGTAGACCCATTTCACTCCAATTGCTTGATGTCCTCTGGGAAGAGTTGTTAGCTCCCATGTGTTGTTCTTCTCTATTGCCTTGATCTCCTCTTCCATAGCTTGTCTCCACCGTTTGTCCCTGGAAGCTTCTTCAAAGTTCACTGGTTCACTTTCAACAAAGAGACAAACTAAATTACTATAGTCAAAGTTAGTAATTCTTTCAGTATTCTCAAGAAGATCCACCAAAGTTCTCGTTTTCTCTGGCCTTTCTCCATTCCATTTTCTGTAGATGAAGGAGATGCAACATTAGTTGGAGAAGGCGGTGGAGTTGGATCTTGCACAGGTGCGGCATGCTCTTGTTCTTCTTCATCTTCAAAATATGCAAGAAAATCATATGTCCTTTCTTCTTGAGCTACCCAATTCCAAGTTGTTTCTTCATCAAATTCAATATCGCGGCTCACCACCACTTTGCCATTTTTTGGGTTGTACAACTTGTACCCTTTTGAGCTTCTGTCATAGCCAATGAACACATGCTTGACACTTCGATCATCAAGTTTGGCTCTCCCTTGTTGTGGCACATGAGCATAGGCTATGCTCCCAAAAATTCTCAAGTGCTTGACACTTGGCTTTCTTTCACTCCATGCTTCTCGAGGAGTTTGATCTTTCACATTCTTTGTAGGAGACCTGTTACTCAAATAAACAGCACATGAAACAGCCTCGGCCCAAAATTCCTTGGGCATATATTTAGCTTTCAACATACATCTAGCCATGTTAAGAATGGTTCTATTTTTGCTTTCTGCAACTCCATTTTGTTGCGGTGAATAAGGTACCGTTACAGGGCGACGAATTCCATGAGATTCACAAAATTCATTAAATTCTCTCGAAGTAAATTCGCCTCCTCTATCGGACCTTAAGACTTTAATTTCAAAGCCAATCTCCTTTTCCACCATTGCTCTAAAAATTTTAAATGCACCAAATACTTTTGATTTTTGCTTCAAAAAATAAACTCAGGTCTTTCTACTAAAGTCATCAATAAAGAGTAAGAAATATTTACTCTTACCAAAAGAAGGTGGAGTGATTGGTCCACACACATCCGTATGAACAAGTTGGAGTGGCTTGGTTGCTCTTGATGTGGCCTCCTTTGGAAAACTCCTCCTTGCATGTTTGACAAGAAGACAAGCTTCACATAACTGATTGGGATGATTTATTAAAGGCATCCCGTGCGCCATATTCTTTTCTCCCATTGATTTAAGTGACTCAAAATTCAAGTGCCCAAATCTCATGTGCCAACACCATGATTCTTCTTTCACATTTACATTCAAACACATTGCTTCAATTGTTTTAAGATTCAAAGAAAACAATCTATTTTTGGACATATGAACTTTAGCAATTAGAGTGCCACTTGAATCTCTAAGCCAAAGATTCATGTCTTTCATATGAATGTCATATCCCTTTTCAAGAAATTGTCCCAAACTCAAAATATTATTTTTCAACTTTGGCACATAGTAAACATCTTTGATTAATTTGTGACTACCATCTTTAGAGGAGATATGTCACGGCCCTAGTTCACCAATCGTGAACCTGTCATGACGGCACTCAGTCCCCGCGACTAGGTAAGCCTAACACAATTGCGGAATGTACAAGTTTGTGAACATTAAACGAGAAATAGCGGAAAAATGATATAAATAGGAATGTAATCCGTGCCGCGTGGCACATACACTCGTCAAACACACTGTATAAAAATACCACCAAGACCCGGAATCCCACGGGTAACACAGACTAAAGGGAAAATACAAATGTGGCTCTATATGTCAAGTGTATCTAAAACAACGAAATGAGGGAAAAACATCTACTAATACTATCAGAGTAGAAGGAGAGCCTCCGGATCCGCGGACGTAGCAGATCATACCTCGAGGTCTCCCAAAGTGCTGCTGAATCACCTAGTATGAGCCTGTCCTGATGTACCTGGATCCGCACAACAAAAGTGTGCAGAAGAGTAGTATGAGTACACCACGGCGGTACTCAGTAAGTGTCAAGCCTAACCTCGATGGAGTAGTGACGAGGAAGGTCAGGGCCCTACCGAGAGAACAATAACATAATGATAATAATAATAATAATAATAATAATAAGCAGTTTAAACAATAATGAATCTGAAATAACAACAATAAAGTGATTAGTGCAACCGTCTACGATTAAGCTAACAACAAGTAACCAACTCAACAAAACTCGATCAACAAGTCCAGGACCTGTGGGAATTGAACCCACAGTCCCACTCTATAATCAACAATCCAGGAGCTACGGGAAATTAACCCGCAGTCCCAATATCAGTATCTCTGGGTCTCCGGGAATCGAACCCGCAGCCCGTGTCTCAATACCTCAGGATGTGTCTCAATAATCTCTGGATCGCCGGGAATCGAACCCGCAGTCCATATCTCAATTAATATATCAATAAACTCCAGGTCTCCGGGAATTGAACGCGCAGCCCTTCGATCTCCGGGAATCAAAATTGCAGTCCACAAACAATACGACTCCGAGTCTCTGGGAATCGAACCCACATCCCCGGGATCTCCGGGAATCGAACCCGCAGTCCACCAACACAAATAATAAAAGAAACGCACAGAGAAAATATAATATGCTTAACTACAACTTCACCAAAACCAGTGCCAACAATTATCAAGAAGTTCAAGTAAGACAATTAGGCAAATAGACAGATAAATCCTATCTAATCATGCTTTCCCTAACTAATATCAGGTAAAAGTGGCAATTTAATCAACTAAGATCAGAAATATCACAAATTTGGTCAAGTCAAGTAAGTAAGTTACAACAACCAGCGCATGTACATGCCGTCACCTCACGTACAAGGCTTTTCAACTATCACATAATATCCTAGGGGTGAAGGTTCCCCCACACGAGATTAGACAAGCCACTTACCTCGACTCCGGTACAAAACCGCTAAGAAACAACTCTCTTGCCGCGAATGTCGGCCTCCACAAGTGTAGTATCCGATAAAAATCAATAGAATTACATCAATATAGGCCAATTGGGCATTACCCAATCGAAACAATTCAAAATACACCAAAACCCACAAGTTGCCAAAACCCGACTTTCGGTACGCTTCTTGAAAAATTATGAAAGTTACATATTCGGAACCCTCGTCTCAATACGAGTCTAAGCATATAAAGTTAACTAAATTCGGATTCTATTTGCCCATTCAAACCCTTGATTTTCTAAAATTCAAGCCTAGGGTGAAAACCTCCATTAACACACCCCTAATTCCTCCAATTTCAGTGAAAACACCATAGTTTAGCAAGGAAATGACATAATTTAAGTCCATAGATGATTACCTGAAGACCCTTTTGGTTTCTCTGAAAATCGCCCCTAAATCGCCTCTCAAATGGTGCCTTAGCGTACTAGACCATTATGAAATATTAACCCTTACTGCTCATTAAACACAGGCCAATTTCCGCCTCTGCGGAGCTAGATCCGCTTCCGCGAGATCGCTTCTGCGGTCTCCAGGTCGCTCATGCGACTCCGCGTTTGCGGACATATGGTCGCTTCTGCGGCCCATGGCTATTACTCAAAATCCGCTTCAGCGGAAGCCCAGTTGCCTCTGCGACTCCGCTTATGCGGAAAATTGTCCGCTCCTGTGGAAGACCCCCAAACAGCCCACTCCCGCTCCTGCAAATGGCTTTCCGCTCCTGCGTGACCGCCTCCGCGATCTGAGGGCCGTTTCTGCGTACTAGCCTGGCCTCCCACAAACTCGCTCTTGCAGAGCCAATGTCGCTTCTGCGGACTCGCCTCTGCGGTCCAAGATCCACAGAAGCGAAAACAACAGAAGGCAGGCACCAGCCTGCTGCAGCATCCAGATTTTACCGTTTAATCACCCGAAACTCATCCCGAGGTCCCGGGGACCTCAACCAAAAATTCAATTCTACTCCAAATCACCATACGAACTTGTTCCAATCATAAAATAATGTCCTTAAACACAGAAAACATCGAATTATAGCGGATTCAAGCCTAAGTTTTCATCTGAACTTCCGAAATTAACATTCAATCAAAAACTCGACCAAACGACGTCCGGATGACCTGAAAATTTGCAGACATATCCAAAATCACATAACGAAGCTACAGAAATTGTCGGAATTCCATTCCGACCACCGGATCAAAATCTCACCTATAGTTTGGATTCGCCAAAATTTCAAACTTTGCATTTCAAGTCTAATTGAGCTACAGACCTCCAAAATACATTCCGAACGCGCTCCCAATCCCAAAATTACCTAACGGAGCTAATGGAGCCATCAGATTTCCGTTATGAGGTCGTCTTAACACTGTTCCGACTATGGGCCATTTTCTAACTATAAAGCTCCCAATTAGGGACTAAGTGTCCCAAAACACTCCAAATTCCAAAACCGACCCTCCTGGCGAACCACAATAGTAGAAACAAACTTAGGGGAACAGTTAGATAGGGGATCGAGGCGTAAATTTCAAAAATGACCGGCCGGATCGTTACAAGATAAGAATCGTACCTATTCCTTCAATTTGGATCTTTGAAGTATCTCCAAATGATACATTGCCTTTCACCCTTTAGTTGAGCTCCACGAACTTGTCTTTGTATCTGCACATGTGGTTGCTCGCTCCATTGTCCAAATACCATGAGCCGCAATCATCCTTGTCTTCTTCCTTGAGTGCTAACAATAATGTTGACTCTTCATCTTCCTTCTTGTCTTCAACAAGGTTGGCCTTCTCTTCAACATTGGTACGACACTCCCAAGAATAATGGCCAATTTTATGACAATTATAGCACTCAACTTCAGATTTATCATACCTCTTTTGATTTGTTTCTTGATGGTAGCCACGTCCTCTTCCTCCACCTCGACCATGACCTTTATATGTTTGGTTGTTTTTCTCTTCAATGTTGAAATTCCTTTCATAACTTCTTCCTCTTCCACGACCGCCACCGTGTCCTCTTCCTCGTCCACGGCCTCGATAGCTCTTTGCACCTCCATCGTCCTTCAATGATGCCTTGGTTTTAAGGAGTTGCTCTAGCGGCTCTTCTTGCCTCCTCTTGATCTTTCTTCGTGGGCTTGCAAAGAACCTTCTAGTTGCTCCACCGTCATAAAGTCTAAATCTTTAGACTCCTCAATAGCACATACCACAAAATCAAATTTAGGTGTTAGGGAGCGAAGGATCTTTTCTACCACACGAACATCTTCAATTTTCTCTCCGTACCTTTTCAATTGGTTCACAACAGCGCCCGCACTCTTGAACAATAATCCGAAATAGATTCGGATTCCTTCATTTTTAAAGCTTCAAAATCAGCCCTTAGAGATTGAAGCTTCACCTTTTTCACTTTGTCAACTCCTTTGAGAGATGTTTGTAAAATCTCCCAAGCTTCTTTTGAGGTGGTTGCATCATCCACCTTCTCAAATATGGTATCATCCAAACATTGATAGATAAGAGAGAGGGCTTGTTGATCCTTCTTCCTTAATTTTGCCAAAGAATCCTTCTCATTTTGAGGCAAAGTTTCCTCATTGTCGGGTTCCTCAAACTCTTCTTCTACAATCTTCCATGCATCTTGAGAGCCAAGTATGGCTTTCATCCTTATACACCATTTTTGGTAGTTCTCTTTTGTAAGACGAGGAAATTGGAAAGCAAGTAGGCCATTGCCATTATTTGCCATGGCTCTGATACCACTATGTTAGAAAAGAGAACAATATAGAAGAAGAGGTTATATTCTAAGTGAAGAAGAAGAAGGGAAGAACACTTTTTTATTTTGGGAGAGGAGTTGTTTTCATTCAACTTGATGCAAATGGCACTACAAGAGGGCTTATTTATAGGTGCTAATGGAGCACCCTAGAACCATTCTAGATAAATCTTATCACCTAGAATACAAAAGATTATTCTAGAGTTTCTACAAGATAAGATTTATCTCCTAGGAATTACAAAGAGAATTCTAGACATTGCACATGCTAGATTATCCAAGACAATTCTAGAACAAGTATCATCTAGATAATTCTAAATTATTATTATCATTGTTATTATTATTATTATTAACAAACATGACATGGCAAGACAACATGCCAAATGCTACAGAGCTTCGAAGCTGGAGTTGGATTTTCAAAAGTTGGAAATATTTATGCTTGCTTGGCGGAAGATAACCTTGGAGATAGCACAAGTTTATTTGACATTAGATTTGAGAATAGATTGATGACAATTCCTTGTTTTAAAGTCACCGATAATATAGAGACCCTTCTGAGAAATTTTATAACTTACAAGCAACAGTCACCTGATATAGATCCTAAATATTTCAATGAATTTGTAGTTTTCATGGATCATCTTATCGACTCAAAAAAAAAGATGTCACTCTGCTTTGCCTAAAAGGAATTATAGCGAATGACATAGGAGAGGACAAAGAAGTGGCTAACTTATTTAACAACATTGGGAAGGGGGTCGGTATTTCATCAGACTTCCATTATAAAGAAGCATGTGGAAAAGTAGTGCAACATTGTGAACAACTATGGAATAGAATGAAGGCAAGTTTGAGGCGCAATTATTTTCATAGTCCGTGGCAGGAGTTTCAACTGTGGCGGCCGTCATACTCCTCTTACTCACAGTTACACAGACTATTTTATCTTTCATAAGTGTTATGAAGTACATAATTTAATTATGGCCTATGATTTTTTGGCTTTTTTAATCTTTCCAGTATGGTTTTCCTCAGTACTATTTGTGCTTTGATGTGCTTAATATTGTATCTGTTGAGAATAATATGTGTAAATCTTAATTAGTACTTAGTTATTTAACTAACTAGTTTGTTAGTTTGTTAGTAGTGTATAACTAATGATGGTTAGTGTTAGTTAGTGGTTAGGAAGAAAGAAAGTGAAACACGTGTACATACATATACACATTTTTGCATGTGAGTGTACAGTATTCTTCATTCTCTCTAATGAAGCAGTTATCCTTCTTCTTCTTCCTCTGAGTTCTCTGCTTTCTTCTTACTTCTATATTCTTCATTCCTTAGCTTAATTAGCTATGAATTCATGAAATTCAGCATGGTATCAGAGCCACGAGCTCGAAATTGAAGCTCGTCTCGATCTCTTCTTCTCCTTTATCTTTCTCTTCTGAATTTCTGGTTCTGCGATTTTTTCTTCAAATCAAAATTGAGTAACAATGGCGGGTGATGATTCTATGAATGAAAACCCTAACACGATTGACAATACTACACATGCAAATACATCACATGCATCATCGGAGGATGAATTTGAAGAAGGAGTTAATGTAGCAGTTACTCATCCTTTGTATTTAGCTCCTGGCGATACAAGTGGAATTTCACTGATCTCATTTCAGTTGACAGGTACCGATAATTACTCCTTATGGTATAGATCTATGAGAATTGCATTATTAGGTCGAAATAAGTTTGGAATTGTTGATGGCAAATTGCCGAAGGAAAGATTTCGTGAGAAATATTGGTATCAATGGGAAAGATGCAGTGCGATTGTATTGTCATGGTTAATGAATTTTGTGGCCTCATCGTTGATTAGTGGAATTGCCTGTGCAACTAGTGCACATGTAGTTTGGATGGATCTGCAGGAACGCTTTGATAAAGTAAATGATACTCGTTGCTATAATCTACATAAGGAAATTGCTACATTTACTCAAGGCACAAATTCTATTTCTGTTTACTACTCAAGGCTTAAGGATCTTTGGGATGAAACTGAGTCAGTAGTACCTATTCCTGGTTGTGATTGTGCTAAGACAAAGGAATTCATTATACATCTACAAAAACAGAAGGTGTTTCAATTTTTAATGGGATTAAATGACTCTTATTCCCAAGCACGCAGTCAAATTCTTATGATGAAACCACTACCTTCAATAAATCAAGCTTATGCTATGCTTATGAGTGATGAGAGTCAAAAGTCTGTTGCTGCTAATGCTGGTCTGCTAGGATCAACTCCTATTGTGAATACAAGCTCATATGATTCTACTGTTTTGTACAGTGGAAAACCTGGTTTCAATGCTAAGTTTAGAAAAAATCATAATGTCTACTGTGATTTTTGCATAATGAGAGGTCATACCAAAGAGAATTGCTACAAAATAATAGGATATCCTCAAGACTATAGGACTAAAAAGAAAGGGAGAGCTAGTGCCTATAATGCCATGATAGAGTCTAGTCATGGTGTACCTTTACACACAAACTATGGATTTCAGAATAGAGGAATATAACAAGTGCCTGTACATCAAGGCATTCAACAGGCAAACCAAAGTTCAGAAGTTTTGTAGGGAAAAGGAGTTAAAACTCAAGAAAGTATTCCTGTTAATCAGTCACATGGATCAGCAGTTACAGCATCACAAGGAGGCGGTTTTCCATTTACCAAGGAGCAATATGATCAGATAATGCAGATATTAAACAGTGGTTCAACTTCTACTATTCAAGCAAATGCTGCAAATGCTGCAAATGCAAATGCTACAAATGCTGTAGGTACTGATACTGCTCTTTTAGCATCTTCTAATTCACAGGATCAAGAGTGGATTGTTGATACAAGAGCCACAAACCATATGGTTTCAGATGTGAATCTTTTGACCAAATCTTCTTTAGTTACACCTGTTAAGCCTAGAAGAGTATTATTACCTAATGGAGATGTCACTTAAGTTACTCAAACTGGACACAGTTGTATTTCAGATAACAGCACACTTAAGGAAGTACTTTATGTTCCTCAATTCAAGTTCAACTTACTGTCAGTCTCCAAAGTGACCAGAGATCTGAGATGTTTTGCTTCATTTTATCCTGATTTCTGTGTGTTTCAGGATCTTTTCAGTGGCAAGGTGAGGGAGATTGGTAAAGAAAGAGAAGGTTTATATTTTCTACAGAGACATGGGGCTAAAAGGCTTACTGCAGTTGCTTTAGTTGCAGCTGGTATAACATCCAAGACTACATATATTAGCTTATGGAATAAGAGGCTAGGCCATATATCTAGTATGGTTCTCAAAAGACTGTTTCCTACTAAACTAGCTAGTATTACTGATGTTGTTAATAAGTGCACTGTGTGTCCATGTGCCAAACAAACTAGACTGCCTTTTCCTACTACTTATAGCAAGAGTACTGCTGCATTTGATCTCATACATATATACAAATATTCTTAACCCGGGAAGAGTCTATAACAACTTTAATATGTTCAAGGCAAGCAATACAAGCATGCACAAATAATGTCGATGGGTCCCTACAAATATGCAACATTTGATGGAAATAAGTACTTTTTAACCATTGTTGATGATTTTACAAGGATGACTTGGTTATTTCTTCTGAAATTGAAATCTGATGTCTGTGTTGTTCTAACTCAATTCATTGTGTTAGTACAAACTCAGTTTCATACAATAGTGAAGGTAATTAGATCTGATAATGGATATGAATTTGTGAATTCTATATGTAACACATTGTTTCAGAAGCATGGAATTATTCATCAAAAGACATGTGTCTACACTCCTCAGCAAAATGGAGTTGCTGAAAGGAAACATAGACATATTCTGGAGGTTACTAGAGCTCTAAGGTTTCAGGCTAATATTCCTATTAAATTCTGGGGTCACTGTGTTATTGCAGCAGCCTATATTATTAACAGGATGCCATCATCTGTACTCAATGGTATGTCTCCCTATGAACTATTATATGGCAGGGCACCTAGTCTTGATCATTTGAGGATTCTTGGTTGCTTGACTTATGCAAATCAAGTTCAAGAAACAGACAAATTACTTCCTAGAGTCAAGCCTACTATTCTGATAGGGTTCTCTGATACTCAGAAGGGGTATATCTTACTTGATTTGGAGACTCACTGTTTTATTGTTAGCAGAGATGTGTCATTCAGAGAAGATGTTTTCCCTTTCAAAGAATCTTCTACTTCTTCTGCACCTATTTTCTTACCTCCTTCTATTGTAATTGAAGTATCTGAGAACAATGCTTTACATACTGAAGAATCAGAGATCAGAAATGCATCTTCATCTTCTTCTTCTATTGATTCTGATCAAGGAAATCACAGTTCATCACAGACACTTGATTGTCCTGTAGATCATTCTTCTGCACAAAATCCATTGTCATTTGATACATCACATCAAGAACCTGAGTGTCTTGATTTAAGAAGATCATCCAGATCTAGACAAGCTCCTATTTGGATGAAAGATTTTGTGTCATTACCAGGACACAAGAATGTTCCATACTCTATTTCAAACAATGTTACATATGATGATCTATCTCCTATTTATCAAGCTTATCTAGTTGCCTTCTCTACTATAGTAGAACTTTCTTTATTTGAAGAAGCAACTAAGGATTCTATATAGGTAGATGCTATGAAGACTGAGGTTGATGCTTTGGAATCTAATCATATTTGGGATGTAGTTCAGCTGCCTGCTGGAAAAATTCCAATTGGATGCAAATGGATATACAAGGTGAAGTACAAAGCTTCAGGAGAGGTAGAAAGGTTTAAGGCCAGATTAGTTGCAAAGGGATACAGTCAACAAGAAGGCATTGACTATCAAGAGACATTTAGTCCTGTGGTTAAAATGGTGACTGTCAGGTCTGTATTAGCAGTGGCAGCTTCTGAGCATTGGCACATTCATCAGATGGATGTATACAATGCTTTTCTGCAGGGAGATTTGACTGATGAAATCTATATGACTCTACCTCAAGGGTTTCAGAGTCAGGGGGGAGAATAGAACAGTATGCAGACTCTTAAAATCCTTGTATGGGCTTAAACAGGCACCAAGACAGTGGAATGCCAAGTTATCTGAAGCTCTTGTACACTTAGGCTTCAGACAGAGCCAACATGATCACTCTTTATTTACCAGAGGAACAGGAGAATCCACTATTATCATTCTTGTTTATGTGGATGATATGCTATTGACAGGACCTATTCTGTCACTTATAAATGAAATCAAATCCAGTCTACAATTGACTTTCAAAATGAAGGATCAAGGTGAGTTGAGATACTTCCTTGGCATTGAGTTTGCCAGGTCTCATCAAGGCATTCTAATGCATCAGAGAAAATATGCTCTTGAGCTCATTTCTGAGCTAGGATTGGGAGCTGTAAGACCTGTTACTACACCTATTGAGTCTAATATCAAGCTTACTACAAAAGATTATGATGATCAGATTGGTGAGCTGAAAGGTACAACAGATGAACTATTACCTGATCCTAGTAAATATCAGAGGTTATTAAGTAAACTACTATATGTGACAGTCACACGACCAGATATAGCTTACAGTGTTCAAACTTTGAGCCAATTTATGCAAAAACCTAAGAGATCTCATATGGAAGCTGCACAAAGGATAGTTAAATATGTGAAAGGGCAACCTGGACAAGGTATACTTCTGTCTAGCAAGAAGATGTGCACTATAACAGCATATTGTGATGCTGATTGGGCTGCTTGCCCTCTCACAAGGAAGTCTCTGACTGGTTTCTTTATCAAATATGGAGAATCTTTGATATCCTGGAAATCAAAGAAGCAAAGTACAATTTCCAGAAGTTCAGCTGAATCTGAATATAGAAGTCTTGCTTCAACAGTAGCAGAACTAATCTGGATTCTTGGAGTGTTCAAAGATATTGGAGTTGAAGTTGCATCACCAGTGACCATCTTTACAGACGGTAAAGCTGCAATTCAAATTGCTGCAAATCCAGTGTTTCACGAACGTACAAAACACATTGAAATTGATTGCCATTTCATACGGGAGAAAATACAAAATGGGCTAGCCAAGACTGAGTATGTGCCAACTAAAGAGCAATTAGCAGATATCCTAACCAAGGGGTTAACTAGAGTCCAACATGAATATTTGATGTCCAAGCTAGGAGTACTTGACATATTTGCTCCACCTAGCTTGAGGGGGAGTGTTGAGAATAATATGTGTAAATCTTAATTAGTGCTTAGTTATTTAATTAACTAGTTTGTTAGTTTGTTAGTAGTGTATAGCTAATGATGGTTAGTGTTAGTTAGTGGTTAGGAAGAAAGAAAGTGAAACACGTGTACATACATATACACATTTTTGTATGTGAGTGTACAATATTCTTCATTCTCTCTAATGAAGCAGTTATCCTTCTTCTTCTTCCTCTGAGTTCTCTGCTTTCTTCTTACTTCTATCTTCTTCATTCCTTAGCTTAATTAGCTATGAATTCATGAAATTCAGCAGTATCACATCCAGTAATGGATTATAGATAGCATCTAAAGTTAGAGTCTGAAGAAGCCATCACTAACTTACATTCACGTAGTCACTGAAGACAATTCAATTTCTGGTTCATGCATGGGATTCTTGAATCATCAAAGTACCTTTGAATGTTGTTTGCAATTAATATTTGAAACTAAACACCAGCATATACTATGAGGAATCCTCCAAGTTTGAAACTCATCATCAGGCGTACACATTAAATAGAGGTGGAGTGAAAATGAAGAACAAAACAAGATTTTCATTTGAATTATAAGAGCTTAGATAGATGATAAGCAAGCAAGTGTAAATGCAACTACATAACTGACATTCAAATTTCTTCAAGAGTCAAGTGCCACTATGATTCCAATAATACATATCTTTAACTTAAAGTAGAAAATGCAAGATAAACATCAAAATCATGAATTAAGAGAAGTCTTTTTCGGTAAAGATATACAAAAACCTAAGCTACAAGACAAATTTCTGAACCTGCTAAGCCTCCGAAACTAGGAATTTCTCATGACTATCTGGTGGAATACACCATTGCTCTCCTGCATAAGGAAGGATTGGTTGAATAATTTAAGAGTGCATCTGTTCAAGACTAGACTAGGTCATTAATGTTTTGTCTTAGACTGCTAGTGGTTCATGTTGTATTCATATTATCTCTCTGTTTTCATAGTACATTGCCATTGTTACTTGTTATTATTATTGCATTTTCCTCTATTTTATGGTTCTTACGATGCTAGTATTATCTTTCTGAGTTTTATTGTTGTTACTGATTTATTGTCTCTTTTCGTCTTCTTCAGCCGAGGGTATATCGGAAACAGTCTCTCTATCCCCTCCTCTCATTGGGGTAAGGGTAAGGTCTGCATACAAGCTACCCTTCCAGACTCCACTAGTGGGATTTTACTGATTTGTTGTTGTTGTTGCATCTGTTCAAACCTTAGGATTTAGTTATTCGATGCTTTTAAGATGAGCAATGATGCACAAATTTTCTGGACAAGTAGCCAAGTTTAATTGTTGCAAAATATACTAATCCTCAAAAGAACTTAATGGTGCACGAGTCTACCATTAAATGCCAGCTGCATTTGATGAAGAACTAAAACGCCTCTGCATGATAATATGCATGCAGCTCCATTTCCATGCATGTCAAATCATGCTAAACTTTTTCATTGATCAATTAGTTTACATATGTACTGTGAATACACGTTCAAGAAATAAAAATAAATGACGAAGCACATAGAGGTTGTGCATAAAATGATCAAATATAAAAGCTTTAAGTTTTCCAAGGCTTGACCAAATTCAATAAATGGCTTACCAAACCGACCATTTACACTTCAAACTGAGATCAATGTAAGCTTGACAAGATAAAAGAACTCAATGAATATGTTAGTCAAGAAAAGCTATTTATAGCGAATTTTTGAAATTGAGGTATAGATATAGAACACACCTCAGAATTTTGAAAATATGAGGCGTAATTGATTGATTCATCTATTTGTTTCACTCTAAATGAAAGGACCATGCTGTTCCTCCATTCACATCGAACCTTTGAAGACCCACAAATCATCCCTCTCCAATTTATCCTCGTAGAGACATTTTCACAAACACTTCACGCACTTCCATGGGAACGGACTACCAATCTCTAAGAAGCTCGTCTCCATCAATTCAGAATACAAGAGCACTTCATCTCTTCAGACTTTCTATACATAAAACCAACTCATAAGTCCAGCAGTATCTCATCTCAACTACCATTGACCCATCTCCTTCTCTCGTTCTGTAGTTCATGATTTTTAAAGGGAAGAACGCAAGCAAACAAAATGATACTCCCTCCGGTCCAAGTTAACATGTTCGTATGTATAACAATTTATGTATTTTTCCTTTGAATATGAGTAGCACATGCAGTCTGTGCAGAAGCTATGTATACAACGATATATTCGGTTTAAACCTGAATTCTCAGAGTATAATGTGTAAGTTGATCTTATTTCTACCTTATGGAAATAAAGAGAATATTTTTAATAAACTTTTGACTCAAAAAAAATAAGTACATACAATAGATTAAAAGTCGTGAAAAAAAAGTAAGTAGTAATGCAGAAGTTATATATGGTCATATAAATTGATTTGAGACTTCGAGTCATGAATGATGTGTCAAAAATACCTTACTTTATATTACAAAATTTATTAAATATATATTAGTAATATTTAATTGTAAACCCAATAATCAAGGTGAATTATCAGTTTTGTACCAAATTCAAAACTCATAAACTTTAAATTCTGACATTGCCGTCTGCTTATGAGTCGGATTCTTATTAATCCTGCTTTTGGTCGAATTTACTCCACTTGCAAGAAACTTCGATTTACAATTAGTCTTTACTCTTTAGCATCAAGCTTTGTAAAATATAGTCTAAATTTGTTCATGGCTAATCTTGGAGCCAATGTATTCAATTTTGGAGCTAAAGTATTCATTCTTGGAGCCAAAAAATAATAGCTTGGAGCCAAAGAATAAAAGTATTTTCTGTTATTCTTTTTTCTTTACTTGGGGATCAAGAGCTTTGCCCTATAAATATAGGTCATCTTACTTTATTTGAATCATCCCATATTTTGATTAGAAACTCATTTTGAGTATTCTTGTAATAGAGAGTTTTATTATATTCCATAGAGTTAGTGTTGGGAAATACTTTGAGTGAATCTCTTCTTTGTAAGTGATTATAGCGAGGTTATTCTCTTGGGATATATTTTGGGATAGTAGATTTTATCTCTAATTTTGTACTCTATTTTGTGTGCCGATTATTAAAGTGAAATTACTCCTCTCCATTTGTGGACGTAGGTCACCTTGACCAAACCACGTTAAATTTGTTCCTCCTTTATATGCTTTAATCTGCAGTTATTATCAACTTGCATTGTAATTGTTATTGTCATTTAACGTCATTTGTCTAAATTCCGCACTATCCGAATTCCGGATCCTAACAAATTGGTATCAGAGCCAGATCAAATCGGGTTAGTTTAAATAGCCAAAATGACTCTAACAAAGACTTATGTTGAGAAATTTGATCGAAGTGCAAATTTCAGGATGTGGTAATTAAAGATGGAAGATATCCTAATTCAGGATGGCTTAGACATGGCGTGCAAGAAAAGGAGAAAAAGCTGAATAAATGACAGACGGGCAGTTTGCTATCATAGAAAAAAAGGCAAAATCAGATATCATATTAAATATATCAAATGAGGTTTACGTTTCTGTAGAAACCATATCCAAAGGCATGTTGGAAAAATTGAAAACCTTATATATGAAGAGAACGGTGAAAAATAGACTTTACTTTAAGGAGAAGCTTTATACGATTCGTATGGGTGAAGGTACCTCTATTCTCTCTCATCTTGACACCTTTGATTCCATTCTTATGGATTTGAGTCTATGTAGAAATTAAAGATGAGGACCAAGTCGTATTAGTGCATTGTTCTCTAACCCTATCGTTTAAGCATATAAGAGATACTACGCTTTATGAAAAAGATAATATCTCTTATAAGAATATTAAATTTATCTTAAAACCGAAAGGACAGATAGATAGTAATATTAGTGAGGAAGTTAGTGGAACTCAAGCGGAAGTTGGCTTGTTCGTTAAGGGTAAATCCGACTCATCATCCAGATAGAATATTTTACAGTGTCTCTATTGTCATAAGAATGGTCACATTATCTTCACATGCTATAAGTTCAAAAATAAAGAAAAGAATAAGAAAAGAAAAAATGAGCACAGAGATACTGACACTGCCGAAGCTAGTTTAGCAACTGATGAGATTGAGGGAACAATATTTTTAGCTACTGAAACTAGTTTCAAATCTGGCAATAAGTAGATTTTAGATTCTGGTTGTTCGTATCATATGTGTCCCAACAGGGACTTGTTTTCTACATATGATTCGTGTTTGGCCCAAAATGTCTATGAACATTTATGAACTCAAAGCAATTATTAAAAATAAAGGGCCAATCATAGTAGGTCGCAACACATCCGAAGTTCAATAAAAGAAAAGATAATGAGAAAAAATGTAGAGGTAATAGAAAATATTTAGTGATCTTTATTCATGATAATGGGTTAATCTGCCTCTCCATGAAGAAGTTCAGATCCTTACAATAATATTTTCATAGATCTACTATTATTTTGTGCCTTTGATATTGGGTTCTCACTCTGTGTTGTACTCTGTATTTTCTAGAGCCCCCATGGGGAGAGAGTGGAACCCCTTTTCTCATGACTGTCTTAGTATTTATAGATCTTTTCATGCCGGTTGACTTTTCTTGGAGATTGGGTCCGCGTCAGGGCATTATTTTGGGCGTACCCGGAAGGCGTCGACCTCGCCCAAAACGTCTGGGCGGACGCAGGTGATGTCGCTTGGTCGAGGGAAGATAAAAAAGCTATATTTATAATAATAAAGAGAATCTATTCAAATTCATATTAGAAAATACCTCTTGTGGCGTTTGCACTGGTCGAGGGAGGCCTCGCCGCTTGTCGCGTGAACTTGGGTCGAGGGGAATGATTAATCCACTTTGATTATTATAAGGTCAAATTGTAGCTCATACAAATAGTCCCTCTACTTATCGTGGTTACGTCGAGACATGCTGGAATAAGCGGATATGATAACTCGAGGGGCGTCCCTTCCCGGACGAGGGGACGATAGTTTTTTATGGCGTCTCATCATCAGTCTCTTTTTTTTTAAAGGAAAGTGATCCCTGATCATTCACGGAAACGGATAGTAGTTGGCACACCGTAGCTATGAACCCAGATACATTCTCATCCATGCAAGCTTTAGGACGCAGGGCCTGATTGTTTCGGCTGATAAGACATCGTCGCATTTGGAGTATTCGAAGCGACGGCTTAAATTTCGACGCATACTTGCTGATTATGATCGTGGCGGCGACGGCTTTGATGAAAGTTGAACCGTTCTAACGGTTGGGATTCGCATTAAATGGCGCCTGTCGGTTTCCCGAGATTTGATTTAATTTACCTATAAGAAGGCCTGGCATGTCAGACATCCAACACTCTTTGATTTACTGATTGTCTTTCTCTCTAGCAAATTCCCAAAGAATTCTATTTTTTCTGCAGCATACTCGCTGCTCGTTCTTTGTCATCTTCTCCATTTTTCCTTTAGCCTTTCCTGTCACCTAAATCAATGGCTGGCTCTTCCTCTCGCGACGGTCTTCCGGTGGTGCTACCAGTGGGTTCTCCGGTGATTAAGGGGTTGTCCCCGGTGCTTCCGGTCGGTGATCGGAATGACACTGAGAGAATCCCCTCAGTAGATGAGATACTCCCAGGGGCGGGAAGCTTGGTAGTGGATTTTACCGCAGATGGAGGGGTTGACCCCGTCAATGAGGCCCCACTGATGGGGGAAGTAGGTATGGCTCAGCTGTGCGAGCAAGGGCTCATCCCCTCCCACGCCGATGTTATGCTGGCTCTTCCGGGGGATAAGGTTCACACCGACCATGTCGGGTACTGCATGTTTTACACTTACCCCCTCAGGCTGGGGTTCAGAATGCCTCTCCCTAATCTGGTGGTTGACGTTTGCCGGTACTACAGCGTTTGCCCGGGGCAGCTCACCCCGTCCGTGTACAAGCTCTTGGCCATGCTGCTGAAGTTCTCGGAGCTGGCCGGCCGGATGGTCACGCTGCAGCACGTCCTTGCTCTCTTTTCCCCTCAGCGGGTCCGGGGGAGCACGATATGAATGGTCCCGCGGGGGTGGCAGGGCCTGGTGACTGCTTTGGACGACGAGGTCAAGCCTCGTCAATTCAAATAGTTTTTCTACGTCAGGACCGGTCATCTGGTAGTGCCTTCCCCATGGTTTCCTGAGACCTGGAATCACGGCCGTAAGTTCCGCCTTGTCCTTTTCGACGGAATCGAACTTATCCTTCTTTCTTTTCGTTCTTTTTTTTGTTGTCTTTTTTTTTTGACTGGTCGTCGTTTTGTTATTATTTCTGCAGCCGACAGGTCGCCCCCGCCTTTATTCACTAGTTTGCATGGGTGTTTGGAAATTATTCTTCCGCACACCGAGGGGATTCGCTCGTGGGCGTCCTTCTCGAGGAGGCACGGCTAAGGTCTAGTCGTAGGTAAGGCATTTTGCTATGTTAGGACACGTTCGACTTTTGGTCATCGTCGCGACTTGAGGCTGACTCGATTTCTGTATTTGTAGGGTGGGTATACCGCGGCAGGGCTCCTCAACATGTATTCCAGCGACCTGGGGCGATTGCCAGGTTCTTCACTCCGGTAGTGGCCACTCAGGTGCCCGGGGCCGCTTCTGTCGACTCCGTAGCGGCGCCTTCTCCTGTGTGCCCTTCGCTCGATGGTGGGAGCGTGTCGGGAGTTGTCCGCCCTCGGGAGGCGTCACCTTCTCGAGATGAAGAAGAGAGGCCTTTAACTAGGCGGAGAATCCTTCCACCCCCGGCTCCTTCAGCGGCGTGACCAACTCTTGATGAGGTGGTAACTATGGACCCTCATCCTCTTACCGAGGCGAAGGAAAACGTTGACATGGCGTACGTTCCAGCGGGCGGGCCAGATAGTCCTCAAGCTTGAGAGGAGCGAGAAGGGAGCGCCGCTCCTACCACTCGGTCTTCTACCCACAAGTTCGAGTCGGGTGAGCCCTCTCGGGTAGTCGTGGATCTTGGAGATTCCAGCACCCCATCGACAGAGGCGGCGGTGGCGGGAGAGGGGCCCCCATCTGGTTCTGACTTAGACTCTAAGGATGTTCGTATGTTTCATGACAGGTCACGAACGCGACTATTCATCTAGATTGGAGGCCGCGGGTGATCGAGATTCCCGCGGATGAGAATTTATTGCTGAGGGAGTCCTCCCTGTTGCCGTTGCTGTGCCATTTGTGTTCCTTCATTGAAAATCAGTCGCTGAGAGAGGTGACGAATGTTGGCATAATGAATGAAGTGGCGTCAATGGGCATGAGGGTATGCGTCCTGGACTAATTACCTTTCCTTGACCCTTTCGTTTCTTGGGGTCCCTATACCTGACTCCTTTGTTCTTTTGCTTTGTTTCGCATGTGTTTTTGTTGCAGGTGGAATACCTGCGTCGGGCCAACGTTTGATCCGGGGTACTTCTCTGCATTCTTGAGAGGTGTCGCCGGTATCGGATCCAATGCAGGGAGCTTAATGAGCGCCTGGGGGATGATCCTCGTAACCAAGAGCTGGTTGGGGAGTTAGCGCGGACGGAGCTGCAGAGGAGCCAGGCACTTGGCCGTGTTGAGGCCTTGGAAGAGCGGCTACGTCAAGCGAATGATGAGCTGGAGGCTGGGAGGAGGGCGTCATTGGAGAGCAAGCGTCAATGCTTGGCCAGGGTGACGGCGGTCACCTTGGAGTGGAGCGGGAAAGTTGCCGCGGGGAGTTGGCCGACCTGAAGCGTAGGCTAGCCAAGGCTTCTGCCAGGACGGCTGAACTTGAGGGGATCATCCATGCCAACGATTCCCAACTGCCGTTGGTGAGAGATGCCGCTGCTTTTAGGGAGAGTGGCCTCGAGGAGCGGATTAGGACACTGGAAAGGAATGATCAGGATGTCGCGGGGCAGATTGCACTCCTTGAACTGGAGAATCAGCGCATCCAGGAACAGTCCGCGTGCATGGGTAGTTCCCGTGAAGCTTGGGTTTACGCCGAGGCACAATGGGACATATACAAACATCTGCTCGTGGCCGACATGATTTCTGAGGATACCTTCGAGTAGGCACGCCAGAGGGCGCGGGAGGCCCAGGAGGAATGCGACTTTGATGTCGCGACGCCCGGTAATGACGATGTCCCTGGCGGGAGCATGGCCGAAGCTGGGAATGATGGGGATGTAGCGGAGGCCGGCGGGGGCGAAGCTGGAAGCGGAGCGGCGTGGGCCGGGGATGGTGGGACTGGCGCGGATGGCGGTATTGGCAATCCCCAGTTAATTGATGATTAGTTGATAATGTCTTCTTTGATTGTTGCCGTGTGTGGCTTTTTTTTCTTCCTTTTTTTTATTCGATTGATTGTTGTGGTTTGCTTTAGACAATGCTTGCTTCGGAGCAGGCGGGCGTGGCCCGTATCCATCTGTTTTAATTTAAGGGGGGAAATTCCCCCTTTTCCTTCTGTTCGCTTATTGCTCGCTGCGCTTTATGTTTTCCTTTCACATGATCATTAGTCGTCTTGGATCGAGGGCTCATAGCCCTAGTTTTACTTCAACTATCGTTGAGTATTTTAATTGGCGAAGGCTCATGGCCTAAGTCCCAGTTCAACCGTAGTCGAACGTTGTTGATTTTGTTTTTTTGAGTCGAGGGCTCACAGCCCGACTTTTACTTCAACTGTCATTGAATACTTTAATTAGCGAAGGCTCGTAGCCTGAGTCCCAGTTCAACCGTAGTTAAACGTTGTTGATTCTTTTGAGTCGAGGGCTCATAGCACGATTTTTACTTCAACTGTCGTTGAATACTTTAATTGGCGAAGGCTCTTGGCCTGAGTCCCAGTTCAACCGTAGTTGAACGTTGTTGATTCTTTTGAGTCGAGGGCTCATAGCCCGATTTTTACTTCAACTGTCGTTGAATACTTTAATTGGCGAAGGCTCGTGGCCTGAGTCCCAGTTCAACCGTAGTTGAACGTTGTTGATTCTTTTGAGTCGAGGGCTCATAGCCCGATTTTTACTTCAACTGTCGTTGAATACTTTAATTGGCGAAGGCTCGTGGCCTGAGTCCTAGTTCAATCGTAGTTGAACGTTGTTGATTCTTTTGAGTCGAGGGCTCATGGCCTGATTTTTACTTCAACTATCGTTGAATACTTTTATTGGCGAAGGCTCGTGGCCTGAGTCCCAGTTCAACCATAGTTGAACGTTGTTGATTCTTTTGATTCGAGGGCTCATAGCCCAATTTTTACTTCAACTGTCGTTGAATACTTTAATTGGCGAAGGCTCGTGCTTGAGTCCCAGTTCAACCGTAGTTGAACGTTGTTGATTCTTTTGAGTCGAGGGCTCATAGCCCAATTTTTACTTCAACTGTCATTGAATACTTTAATTGGCGATGGCTCATGGCCTGAGTCCCAGTTCAACCGTAGTTGAACTTTGTTGATTCTTTTGAATCGAGGGCTCAAAGCCCAAGTATTACTTCAACTGGGGTTGAATTGATGTGGCGAGGGCTCGTGGCCTGAGTCCCGGTTCAACCGTAGTTGAACTTTATTGATTCTTTTGAGTCGAGGGCTCATAGCCCGAGTATTACTTCAACTGATGTTGAATTAAGTTGGCGAATGCTCGTGGCCTGAGTCACGGTTCAACCATAGTTGAACGTTGTTGATTCTTTTGAGTCGAGGGCTCATAGCCCGAGTACTACTTCAACTGATGTTGAATTATGTTGGCGAAGGCTCGTGGCCTGAGTCCCAGTTCAACCGTAGTTGAACGTTGTTGATTCTTTTGAGTCGAGGGTTCATAGCCCGATTTTTACTTCAATTGTCATTGAATACTTTAATTGGCGAAGGCTCGTGGCCTGAGTCCCAGTTCAACCGTAGTTGAACATTGTTGATTCTTTTGAGTCGAGGGCTCATAGCCCGATTTTTACTTTAACTGTCGTTGAATACTTTAATTGGCGAAGGCTCGTGGTCTGAGTACCAGTTCAACCGTAGTTGAACGTTGTTGATTTTTTTGAGTCGAGGGCTCACAGCCCGAGTATAGACGAGATGAATCAGACTTGCTCTGATTGGGTTTCTAATCCCCCGTTCACCTTTGTTTCTGACTTCAGGAAAAGCTACACGATCTTGCTATGAAATCCCCACAGACGGCGCCAAATTGTTTGACCCAGAATGTTTATGAACATTTATGAAGTCATGGCAGTTATTAAAAATAGAGGGCCAATCATAGCAGGTCGCAACGTATCTGAAGTTCAGTAAAGGAAAAGGTAATGGGGATAAACGTAGAGGTAATAGAAGATACTTAGTGATCTTTATTCATGATAATGGGTTAATCTGCCTCTCCATGAAGAGGTTCAGATCCTTACAATCATGTTTTCATAGATCTACTATTATTCTATGTCTTAGATATGGGGTTCTCACTCTGTGTTATACTCTGTATTTTCTAGAGTCCCTATGGGGAGAGAGTGGAACCCCTTTTCTCATGACTGTCTTAGTATTTATAGATCTTTTCATGCCGGTTGACTTTTCTTGGAGATTGGGTCCGCGTGAGGGCATTATTTTGGGCGTACCCGGAAGGCGTCGACCTCGCCCAAAACGTCTGGGCGGACGCAGGTGATGTATCTTGGTCGAGGGCGACCTTACCGCTTGTGGCGTTTGCGCTGGTCGAGAGAGGCCTCGCCGCTTGTCGCGTGAACTTGGGTCGAGGGGGATGATTAATCCAATTTGATTATTATAAGGTCAAATTGTAGCTCATACAATTCGCTTGAAGGTGGAGTTGTCCAATTGGGTAACAATGCTACTTGTAACATTATTGACAAAGGTACAATTCGGATTAAAATATATGATAGTATGGTGAGAACTCTCACCGATGTTATATATGTTCCTGAGTTGAAGAAAAATATTATTTCTTTGGGCACTTTAGAATCTCTTGGGTGCAAATTCACTGGTAAAGATGGAGTTCTGAAAATATTTCAAAGTGCTCTTGTGATCATGAAAGCACACAGATTTGGTTCATTGTATACTTTATTCGGATCTACTGTTATAGGCACTACTACAGTTTCGGTATCAGAAAATTTATCTGATTTTAATGGCATTGAATTTTAGCATAAGCCCATGGGGATTTTCAGGAGGTGGAGTAAAATAACTATATCATCCAATTTAGGCCAAGGTGGAGATTTGTAAGATATTGCCTAAATTTGTTCATAGCTAATCTTGGAGCTGAAGTATTCAATCTTGGAGACAAAGAATTCTAGCTTGGAGCCAAAGAATAAAAGTATTTTTTTTTATTCTTTTTTTTTTTTAATTTAGGGACCAAGAACTTTGCCCTATAAATATAAGACATCTTACTTCATTTGAATCATCCCATATTTTGATTAGAAACTCATTTTGAGTATTCTTGTAATAGAAAGTTTTATTATATTCCATAGAGTTAGTGTTGGGAAACACTTTGAGTGAACTTCTTCTTTTTGAGTGATCGTAGTGAGGTTATTTTCCTGGGATATATTTTGCGATAGTTAGAGTTTCGTCTCTAATTGTGTACTCTCTTTTGTAAGCCGATTATTATAGTGAAATTGCTTTTCTTCACTTGTGGACGTAGGTCACCTTGACCGAACCACGTTAAATTTGTGCCTCTTTTATATGTTTTAATTGCAGTTATTTCCAACTTACATTGTAATTATAATTGTTATTATAACATCATTTGGCTAAATTCCGCATTACCCGAATTTTCGATCCTAACAAGCTTATTAAAGTAGATATATTTTGGGAATACCCTTTTCTGAGTTTGGATGATTCAATATTTCAATGCAAGAAGGATGATGTATTATAAGCCTTTTATAAATAAGGAAATTAGTGTTCTGTTGAACTATCTTGATATGAAATGAAAGAATAAATGGTGGCTTCAAATATAGTAATTAACCGGTTAAAACTTTAATCCATGACAATTTTCTTACAAAGAATGTGATTACACATTATTTTAAATATAAAGCTTTAAACTATACTTTTTCTTACATTAATGTCATTACATTATTCTAAGATACCATAAGCTTAATTTATGCTAATATACTCTTTTGAGAGTAATAGTTATTTCACCTTAGTAATACACAGGAATGGACGTAGTGTGCAATGGGTTCAACTGAACCCTTAATTTTAGATGCGGAATAAAAATTTATATGTAAAAGTTCGTTAAAATTACAAAATTAATAGATATGAACCATAACTTTAAGAATATAATGAGTTTAATGTCAAAACCTTGAAAAACAATGGTAGGCCGGTAACCGGACAACGAAAAATCGATATATAGTAATCATAAGGTGTATTCAGCTTTAACACCATTTTCTTGTTTTCCTTCTTAGACTTTTTTTGTATTTTCCATTTAATAATTTCAAGTACACTGCAACCTCTCCAATTTGAATTTATAACAACCAACAAACCATAGAGGTAACTTCTGCATTTGTCATTAGTTCTATGCTAAACACAAGATATACCTATTACAATTTTACAGTTCAAGAAAATTATCTAAGAGGGATGGCACACTCTAACGGACCAATCAAAAGAATCTGTGGTCAAGACAGGCACAACTACGGATAGAATAGGAACAGCTGGCCTATATAGCTACTAAAACTATAACAAAGTAAAGTTGAAATGCCAATTAAAAAGCTACAAGTAACGAGCTTACAGTACATTCTCGTAGACATGAGGAGCATGTTCAGCATCTGAGAGTTGTACTACAGAGGTTGCGGGAGGAGAAGCTTTATGCGAAGTTGAAATTTGTATGTTATATAGAGTTCTGACTTACATGCTATGTTGTGATGTTGGAATTCAGAGTGGTTGCCTTAGTGTTGGGTGATTTTGAACAATTGCATTAGGGGCTACACCAGAAATGCCACAGGATGCGTGGCGACTCATGCATGTCTCAAACCTGCGAGCTTGACAGCTAAAGAAACCACTAAAATATTAAATTCAATTCGCTAAGGCTAATTTTAAGTTGTTATTAGGTTTTGATTAGGCTAATCAATATATGCTAAATACTACTCCCTCCTGTCCAAAATAAGTGATTTTTTTGGTCTTTTTTTTTGTGGTCCAAAATAAGTAATTTTTTCGGATTTCAAGAATGACTTAATGATGTTTTTCCTACATTGTCCTTAGAGTAAATAGTGTTGGAATATGTGTTAGAAGTGTTTATGTGAAATAGTAAGGTTAAAATGGTAAATTCTATTGCTAATTAATGTTAAAAAGTGACTTTCTTAATATGTGTGAAAACATCCAAAAAATCACTTATTTTGGACCGGAGGGAGTAGTATTTAGCATATATTGATTAGCCTAATCAAAACCTAATAACAGCTTAAAATTAGCCTTAGCGAATTGAATTTAATATTTTAGTGGTTTCTTTAGCTGTCAAGCTCGCAGGTTTGAGACATGCATGAGTCGCCACGCATCCTATGCCATTTCTGGTGTAGTCCCTAATGCAATTGTTGAAAATCACCCAACACTAAGGCAACCACTCTGAATTCCAACATCACAACATAGCATGTATGTCAGAACTCTATATAACATACAAATTCCAACTTCGCATAAAGCTTCTCCTCCCGCAACCTCTGTAGTACAACTCTCACATGCTGAACATGCTCCTCCTGTCTACGAGAATATACCAGGATGTCATCAATAAACACTACTAGAGGCGGAGCTAGGCTATAATTAGGTATGGATTCGGTCGAATTTAATTACTTTGCTTAAGCACAGTACACCAATAAAATTTAAGGGTTCGTTTGTTACATAGGATAAGAATAATAATTTCATGATAAGTTTGGGATTATGGGATTAACTATATCCCATGTTTGATTTGGGTTAATAGCTAAGCCCGGGAGAACTTTTACACTATGGGTCGTTTAGTTGGAAAGAAGTTATCTCATGATTAATTATCTCGGGATTAGTTATTCCACATTTTCATTAGGATAAAAAAGCATTATAATCCCGGGATTAATTATACCGCAATTTTCTCCTAACCAAACATCGAATAAACTCTTCTTAAATTTAATTCCAAGATTAATTATTCATTATCCTTCGTACCAAACGAACCCTAAAATGGTGGGATTAGTTATCCCACATATAAGATGTGATATCCTCGTTGTACCAAACAACCTTAAATCTTAGCTCTAGCTCTGGCCACTTCTTACTTATGTTGTTTGATGTGAATTAAATTTGTTGTCTTCCCATCTAAGAGGCAGAGTACGGCAAACCCCACCCGAAAGGCAGGGCCGGAGGTAGAGTACGGGATGCGGGTTCGGCGAATCCAATAGCTTTTGTTCAAATCATATATTTATCTTAAGAAATTCATTGAATATATACAACTTATTAATTTAGAATTCAGTAACTTAAATGGATTACAATTCTGAGGTAGAGTACGAGATGCAGGTTCGGCAAACCCATTGGCTTTTGTTAAAAGCATATATTTATCTTAAGAAATCCATTGAATATACAACTTATTAATTTAGAATCCAGTAACTTAAAAGGATTACAATCCCGAATCCACAAGGTTTAAATCCTCGCTCCGCCTACGTGAAAGCCCTTACCATTTGTTAAAATCGACATTTTGGTGGGCAAATTTTATTTGGCTCTGCAATTTTTAGCATACGTGGTTCCTTCATTGAAAGCTACACTTGAAAGAAACATTAGCTTTTCTAATTAAATGCAGTTGCAAAATCAATTAAAGCCATTCATTTTAGCCTTCAGTGTTGAAATTCTTATTGCTCTCTCACACGTGAACATAGAATTCAATGATCGAACCAAGTAATTGTTTTGTATTGGTTAGTGTATTTCTCTTTTATTTTTTTGACTTAAAACGTATAATTACGGTTGAGGTGAGAAGAACTCATAATGGAGATAATTTAATCATTATTTCCACTTTATATCAAATCGCTAATGTTGCAGATCTTGTTAAGAAGGGAAAGATGCGACCAAATACAAAACAAAATGTTGTTAAGTAATAGCTCGCACCAAAGGAACTGAGAGATGTCATGCCACGATCTTTAGAATTCCTGCTATTCCAAAGAGCGGGGTCTGATGTGGAGCTAACATGGCTAATTATAACCAAATGAGATGGACAACCGTTCAGGCTGTAGCGCCCGGCAGGACTACCATGTATAGGATATTCGCCCTCGGCCCTCGCTAACGGGCACATACTTAGTTTCATTTTTGGGTTAATGCATTGGATTCAGTCGGCCTCACGACATAATTAGAGTGAGGTTTTGATCACTGAAACTCATATAGAGTGAGGTTTTGATCACTGAAACTCATAGTTTCCGCTTGACCATGGTCTGACCGATTGAACTACCATACCAGAAAAATTAGGTGTAAAACCTAATACCAATTTAGGTGTTGAGATAGGCATTCAGAATGGAACAACTAATTTAAGAGCATGCTGAATTCAACAACACTAATATACCAGTATAATTTCACAAGTAGGATCTAAGGAAGCTTGAATATACGTAGACTTTACCCCTACCTTGAGAAGATAAATAGGTTGTTTCCGATCATAAAAGCTGAATTCAACTGTTGCAAAAACAATAGCAAAAAAGAAAAAGGGATGCATTGCATGAAATGCCGAAATGGTAAAGAAAGGGAAATCCAGATTCTTTCTTTTCACTTTTGTAGAACAAACTAGTGAAAAGGGAATACAGAGAATTAATGTATAGGATCATGCCCATAGGCCAAAAAGAACTTCTGTTTTGAGAGTTGCTAGGCTATGTTTTTTGGCAGGACATTTGAAAAGGAAGGAAAAACCAACTAAGTTGGATTTTTACAGGTAGAAAGCAGGAAAACTTACACATAATTTGCTGATCAGCTGCACATTTACTACATAGCTCTGCTATGCAGTGCTTAATTATTTCAAATAGCATCAGTTCTGCCAGCTATAATCAGCGAGACGAAGAATAAAAAACTATCAATGAACTTATGAAACGAAAGCAAACTAACTCGTGCGAAGGAAGAATAGGCAAGTCCATGAAAAATTTCAGAAAGTGCAAGTGATGTTCAACATATTGCAAGATAAATATTGAACAAATGTTTTCCCAGAAAGACAAATCAAGAATGTTTATCAATTGACAAGCAGGTCATGTCAAATGGCACCTTCTACCTGTTTTATTATTGCTCAGCTGACTTCTTAGTAACCAATACACGATACATTGACAATTATATATAAATTCCTAACATATCATGATGAATTCACACAGAGAAAAGCTATAAAGGATTCATACAACCTCCACCATATTAGTCTAGCCTGCCATTGAGGCGTAGTTGATTGATTGATCGATCATCTGGGATTGCTACTCACCAATCGAGCACCAACCCGATCAAGTTTTTTGACCATAGCCAAAGCCTTCAACTTCCCTTCTTTCATAAACGCTTCCACCATTCTCTCACCAATCTCCCTCCCTCTCTCCTCCCCATCCGTCACTGCCACCAGAGTTGGTCCCGCCCCGCTAATCGTGCAACCAAATGCCCCAGCTTCCAACGCTGCCTTCTTCACTCCCTGCATCCCCGGTATCAACGGCCCTCTTTTAGGCTCCACTATCTTATCGGACGACAACGCCTTCCCTAAACCCCTCGAATCCCCTTGCAGTATTGCCGCCACTAACGCTCCCGCCTGACTACTATTCCATATATGATGGGACATTGTTACCTCATTCGACAATGCTGCTCTCATCTTCTTCGTTGGAGCTTCAAATTCAGGATTCACAAGCACAAAGAACAAATCTTTTTCAAGTGGAAACTTCAATTCGATCAATTCTAACGGATCATAGCTTCTTATTAACACAAAACCGCCCATTATAGCAGGTGCTATATTATCAGCATGATAACCAGAGACTTTTGATTCAGATTCTAACCCAGCAAGAACAAGATCAGATACACTTAATTTCCCGCCAAAAAGCTCGTTCACGGCCACCGCTGCCGCCGCAGCACTGGCGGCGCTAGAACCGAGTCCACTACCTAAAGGCAGCCCTTTTTCAAGGGAAATCGAAAGACCTACGGACTGTATATTAAGCATTTTCATGACCGAGAGAGCAGCTATACCTGCACAATTCGATAAAGGGTCTTTGCTCAACTTTTCGCCGGCGCCGGAGATGTCGGAGATTGAAACTTCGCCAGGTTTGACTTTTGAGTCAACGCTGAGAGTGATGAAATCGCCGATCCCGTCGACGGCGCAGCCAAGGAAATCAAATCCTGGGCCCAGATTCGCCACTGTCGCCGGAGCAAATGACTTGACGGAGGCGAAAACGGGTTCTGGTTCAGGTATGGTGATATGGGTTGTTTGGGTTTTGAAAGGGACTGCAGAGAGATTGAATCCGGAAGAGAATAGGGTTCTGATGGGGTAGAGAGAGGGAGGATTATTAGGGATGGGATTGGAGGTGGTGAAGTTGAGTTTAACGGGAGATTGATAGCATATAGCAGCCATTGATGTGAGAGTTGAGAGTTAAGGGGGCAGAACAAAACAAATGGAAAACAGGGTTTTAACTCCGTGGCAGACTCAAAGATTCTGAGTTTGTTGTACCATAGAACCTACATACATTATTTTTGGACGTTAAAAACATTAATAAGGTTTTTTTTTTTCAAAAACTATTATATATACAATGCCACAACCATTATATAAACTAGTATTAGTACCTGCGCGGACACAAATCATATCAAATTGTGATATAGATTATTTGAATTATATGCAAATAACCTTAAAATATATACTTTTCATATAAAAATTATATAACATTAGATATTAATTATGAAGCATGATATGAAATTGTTATTCAAATCTCGTAGCACACAACTTTTTTTTATTTATAGCAACCTAACCCCTTAATTTTAGTACTTGCATTTCGTTCCGGTGTCAATATTAAAACGCACTAAATAAGTAATGTTGTGATATGTCTTGTTTGAGCACATTATATCATATTATTTTAACGAAATTCTTACTATCACTTCGTTTTTGACTGAAAGTCAAATATATTTTATTCATCACATCGTTTTTACGTAAATTCTTTTTTATTTTTGTTATTTTCTTATAGTTATTATATTATTTATTATTTAATATTATGAACTGTTATATAAATTTTTATTAGCTTAATAATTAAATTATTATCTTTCTTCTTATCCTTTTCATAGACTTTCATAGATATAAGCATTTTGTTCTTGAAATTTGGTATATTTTTATGCTTATATCCTCTTATTCTGATTTTTTTAATTATTTAAATTTATCAGTAATATTTTTAAATATAATTTAATAATTTATTTATTTTCAATTAATTTAAAGTATTAATATCCTCACACTACATTTTTAAAAAAAATTTATATAGGTTATTTTTTGGCGTTGTATTTTAACATTAAATGAACCGTTAAAATATAACGCCAGGTTTTCTAACGTTGAACGTGTCAGACCTGTTCAATGCCAAAATTCATGGCGTTGTACCCCTTCTTATAACACTCCCTCTTCTTCTTCACCCCGTCGTCTTCCTCATTCTCATTCCCCCATTATTTTAATTTTAGTCCCCCCCCCCCACCACTCACAAATCTGTCCCATTTTTAAAAATAAAAAAATGGGTCCCCCAACATATAATAGTTGAAGCATGTGGGTCCCACTCTCGACTACGCTTGTTGGTGTTGTTGATTTACGGCTTTGGAGTGCAAATTTTCATCTTTTTCAATTGAGAAAAATCTAAATCGAGGTATTTCGTTTAGAATAATGCATATTATTATTATTTGGTTTATATTAGATTGTATGTGTTTAATTAATTTGTGTTTTTTTCCGAAATTAGCATGTTAAATTTATCCAGATTAGTTTGTTAATATATGTTTCATGTTAATATTCTGTTTATATATATTTTTTTATTTTAGATTATTTTTTAGCGTAATAAAATATTGACCTTTTTAGCGTAGTAAAACGTACACTCTTTTAGGCTAGTAAAATTTAGAACCTTGTAGCATAGTAATGTGTAGTATTTAGCTTGGAATGTTGATCCTTAAAATATGGAGCGCAGAACTTTTAAATATGAGAGCTTCCACATCCGGCATAGTTGGCAAATTATCAATGTAAGGAATCTCTTTTGAATGAAACGGCACTTCAGACTCATACACTCTTCGTCTTGGGGTGAGGGGGTCTCTCTTCAAATCAGGTTCTTCCTCATCATCCTCAGCATCACCATCCTCACAATCAAAGGGTGTCTCATCACCGGATTCATCCGCATTCTTGTTGTAATCACTGTTCTGTCCCTCGCTCTGTGCATCGGCCAGGTCCCGATGTAATACACCATTTTCGGGCAATTGAGTGAGTTCAACTTGCTCGTTTTCACTGCACAATCAACAAAAATATAAGCTAATAAATTATTTCCATAATTTACGTAAACCACTTAACTTACAAGTCGTAATGTGATGAAATTCCATGTTGGACGTTATCAATTAGGTGATGACTACCAGATGGGCCACTAGTAAAATTTATATATGGCCGGTACCCCTATTAAATATGCGAGTGTTACTATTAATTCAATTTAATAAAAATATACATAATTACCACAAATAATAATTAAAATTTACCAGTCGTCTTATGAGTTATGGAAAGCATGGTATAAATTATTTTGTCCTTGTTCATTCACATGCGATGATAATTTTAAATCAAAGATAACCCTTTCATCCGGAACTTGTCCGGCAAAAACTGTTCCAGAATAACCACCCGATGACTGGGGGTTATCTCGACTTCGCACAACCTCATTTTTTTGAACGTCTTCGACCTTCACGTACATCTCTAACATTGTGATTACAAGAAAATCACGACATTCGTCCGGAGTCCTCAAACTATCACGCAAAGTTTCATCATCGTCGATGTTAAATTCCGAGTAAAAAGCAACCCCTTGCGGAGTGACGGAATACGGATATCTTCCGGTAACTTTAAGTATGACGGAACGTTTCCTCACACTTATTTTTTTGCATAACAACGATATCAATGTATCGTACTCTTTTGTCAATGGTAATTTACCATGATACTTAGCAGGCAAACTGTATCTGACAAAGTTATTCTCCGTCATAATCTCACCACCCCAATATAATGAAACTCTTATCCTACTTTCTTCAGATATAATGAAGAAATGTTGTAGAATTTAAGAATAATAGAGCAAAAAGAGTTTTAAAAAATTTTGAATGCATAGAATACAATTGTAACCTCTTTATATAGAAAACGAAGAGTTGGGATGGTTTTTGTTTTTATATACAACGCCAAATAAGTTAGTGTTGTACTGTTTTAATTATTGCACAATATTATTAATACTGGGTCAGAAATAACAAAGTGTATGTCGGGGAATTTTGGCGTTGAACGGGTATCTGACAAGCTCAACGTCAGAAAACCTGGCGTTGTATATTAACTATAACATGGCGTTGTATATTAACGGTGCCATTACCGTTAATATACAACGCCAGATTTTTTAGCGTTGTATATAAAATGGTCTTGTTTTTTTTAACTTAAAAATGTTCTTTAAGTCCAAAAATAACCTATATAGGTTCCGGACTCTACCATATGAACTAGGAACAAGGACACTAATATCATTAAGCTAGCGTTAGGCAAAAGTACCACATTTATTTTAAAAAATTAATTTGGGTGAAGTTCGGTTTGAAATGAAAATGTGTTTGGGTATATGTTTTTAAAATATATTTTCCAACTTTATTTTAAAAAAACATGTATATAATTCCCAAGTTTTGGGATTTTGGCCCATAGTTAATTTTGAGATTTGGGATCCGGCCAAAAAGTAGGCAAATTTATGGCCAAACATGAGATTTGAAAATAAATCCCAAATTTATTTTGGCAAATCCTATGACCAAACGGGGCGTAAGAGCCTGTTTGGAAAGTCACCTGGATTTAGACGTAATTGGGTGTAATTACAGTGTTTGACATGTTTGTTTGGCCAAGTAATTACTTGATTAGCATGAAATTTTGTGTAATTGGAGGGGTGTAATTACACTCTCCAATTCTCAAAGGGTGTGTGAATTTATGGTAATTACACTGTGTAATTACAAGGTTGGTTTTTAGTTTATTTCCTTTTTGTTTTTATTTTAATTTATTTGCTTCATAACTTTTTGTTTCTTTTTTTTTTACCTTTTAATTTCTTTTGAAATTTTAAAATATATTTTTCTTTGTACATTATTTATCTTTTATTTCTCTATCTTTACTTGTGATTCTATGTAATTGCTTATATTTTATTTGTTATTTATTTTATTTTTTGAAATTACACCTCCTAATATTTAGAAGTAATGGGTCATTAACAAACTTGGCATATAATGAGTGATGCAATTATAGTGAAATTTCGTTATTGAATGTGGTTATAAATTTATCATGTTTTCTAATCTTAAGTTGCAGTGGAACTTACTATTATTCTGTTGAAATTTGCTATATGTTAAACTATTTTATTTTATTTTATTTTTAGTTTTAAAGTTGTGTTATATTCATGATTTCAATTTACTTATTTTAATAGTATTGGCTCACATTGCATATTATTTATTTTTTAGTTAGAATTGATAGGTTAGTTTTGTGAAATATTTGAATAATGTTATGACATTATATTTATAAATATTAATTTATTTTATCAAACATGAATTACATGATGTTCTTACAAAACGTATATTTTTATTTTTGAGTATCTAAACTAAATTATTAATTTAAGGAATATATATAAATTATTTTTACAATATTAGTCATAAATAAATAATTACTAAATTAAAATTCACGAAAAAATATACATCTTAAACACAAAATATAATATATATATTATATTAACTGTTAAGTTTTGATAATTACTTAATTTAAATTTTAATATAACTGGGTAATTAACCTGTGCAATCAAATAGTAAACATGTAATTACGCTGTATTATACTATGACAAACAAACAAATCGTCATAATTACACTATTGTGTAACTACTACCCTAGTAATTATATCAATTCTAATTACATGGTGACTTTCCAAATAGACTCTAAAGTAATGGTAATGAAAGAAAATATAAGATATATTGTAGACATCAAAATCTTAATGGATCGAGTTAAATCCTAAAGTCAAGATACTAAAGGCCTATTGAATTCTAGGAGCCTGTCAATATTGCTTAGAGGTTACTCTACCAAAACCATAAGTCTCTCTTATAAAAATGGTTACATAATCCTTTAAAAAGATCTCAAAAATTGTGACGACTCGACCCGTCGTCTCATGTGTTACTGCTTCGTTTCCCTCATTTTATGTTTCTTCATGTTTCGTTATCGGTATGTGGTGTGTTAGAGTTAATTTTGGGTTGGTTTTGATAAGAAATGAGATACTTAGTCTCTTTAAGGAAGGCTTAAGTTGGAAAAAGTCAATCGGACGTTGATGTCACGACCCATTTTTATAAATAAGTTATAATGGCGCCTAACATTATAGTTAGGCCAGCCAAGTGAGAAATTATAATTTAAGTTCCCATTTTTAGTTTAGCCTAAACCGGACATACTAAAGATTTCAAGTAAATGAAGAAAACAGTAAAACTATGAAGCGATTACATAACAATACAGACCCAAAATAAGTATCCATACAGTGTGTGTGCTAGAACCCGGTGTCACTAGCTATGAGCGACCAATAAAGTATACACAAAATATACAAAACACTGTCCTACTGTCTGAATCAGAATAGACAGAAAATCATAAATACAAGAAAAGGACTTCTTCGGCTGCGGATCGGCATGAGAAAGAAGGCAGCTCACCGTAGATGTAATGTCCAGATCCACCTACCTCAAAACATGTACATTTAAGTATAGAAGTGTAGCACGAGTACATAAACCACATGGACACAGTAAGTATCCCGTCTAATCTCTAAGAAGTAGAGACGAGAGGTCGGCTTGATACTTACTAAGGTCCAAATAATATGATATAGTATAGTGAAATATACAAACACAATGAGATACCAATAATACAGATTCAACAGAAGGGTTGTACTCATATTCTTGTCTTAATCCAGTTACCAGTTTCTTCCTTTAAATGCAATTAATACTAGTATCATAATCAACTGCAAACACATAAATCATGCACAAACAGGCAGAGGTCGACGACCCACTCCAACAGAAAATAAAAATGTGCACTACCGAGGGTTGAGCGGGACGAACCATAGATACATCTATTATCACCGAGACAATCGGCCTGGTCCATAATCATTAAGACAATATCAAGAAAAGCACATAAGGCTCAATTACATACAAGGAGAATCTCTACCAAGGCTCAATAATTTTATATGTTCATTTTCATGTCCTCAAATCTCTAACAATTCACAACGATGACAATTTTAAAGTAAGAAATATTTCCCAAATAGTCATGCGTGGGTCCTAAACTACCCGAAAAATTTTCATTTAGTATCTACGCATGGGCTCTCATCACCTCGTACGTACGTAGCCTCCGCATTTAGCAATAATTACTTATTTTAAATCCTATAGGGACAATTTCCCTCTTACAAGGTTAGAAAGGAGACTCACCTCACTCCCAAGTGCACTCCCAATATCCAAGAAAGAGCTCAAGTCCTTAATTCGAAGTGGGACAATCCCAAACTAATCAAATGAAGCAAGAACTAGTAAATAAAAGGCTTACAAAATAGAATTCTAGTTATTTAATGAATTTTCTAGCCTTTAACATTAGTTTCCTAAATTTAACCCAGGGCCCACATGCCTGGATTCCAATATTTTGAAAGGAGTTGTTCTCTATCACCTAAGGATCATAAATATATGATTTTTAGTTTATTTTTTAGCAAATTATAGGGATTAATCTTAGTTATGGTTAAACCCTAGGTCTAGCTTTAATCTCTCGAATTTTTCCTAATTTTAGTGTTAATCCCACCTAATATTTATGTATTTATGCTAAGAGTGAGTGGGGATTACTTACCTTGTGATACTAGGAAGAAATGCTCTCTTTGAAATCTTCAAAATCGCCCAAATTGTGTGAAAATGAGAGAAAATGAGCTTAGGTTCGTACTTAATAAACCCTTACTGCCCCAGCAATTTTTTCACACACGGTAAAAATATCGCATAAGCGGCGTCTGCTTCCACAGAAAAATAACCGTTTTTGCGGTTTTGGGGCACAGTGGACCGGACCGCTTCTGTGGTCTTTTCTCTCGCACACGCAGGACCGCTTCTGCGGTCCCAAGGCCGTTTATGCGGTCTCCCCCCTTTCCTGGCCCTTCCGCTTCTACAACCATGTGGCCGCTTATGCGGTCAAAGAGTCGCAGAAGCGATTTTGACAGAAGAAGCACACTTGCTTCCTTTCATAATTCGACTTCGCTCAAACCTCAACCATTTGACGCTCGGGGCTCGTGAGCCCCGCCCGGACATACCGTAAGTCTGAAATTACGAGGCGGATATAGTCGAACCTTCAGAACACCCAAAGCATTATTAAATCAAGGAATCAGACCTCGAAATCAATTGATCAAATTTAATGAACTTCAAGTTCTTAACTTTCTACCAACCAGTCAAAATACCCTTAAACTACTAGGATTGACACCAAATTTTGCAGGTAGGTCTTAACTGATATTTCGGACTTGTACCAAGTTTCATAATTGAAATTCGAACCCGATACCTATGAAAACAATAATTTCTTAGTTTATTTAAATTTTTGAAACTTAAACTTAACAATTTTTATATAAAATTCCATTACTCGGGCTAGGGACCTCGAAATTTGATTTCGGGCATACGTCCAGGTCCCATATTTTCCCATGGACCCTAAAAATTATCGGATCACGATTCTGGATCCGTTTTCCCAAAATGTTGACCGAAGTCAAACTTAGCCTTTTTAAAGAAACTTAAAGGAGCAACTAGGCTTATTCTTGCCCGAAATTCTTCTAACTTCCGAACCACCCGCCCCCGCAAGTCATAATTTAGCTAAAGCAAATGCGGAAAGTATTATTTAAGGGAACGGGGTTCGAAAATGCAAAATGACCAGTCGGGTCGTTACATTCTCCACCTCTTAAAAAAACATTCGTCCTCGAATGGATATAGAAAAGTACCTGGACTACTGAATAAGTGGGGATATCGGCTCCGCATGCCCTCTTCGGACTCCTAGGTCGCCTCCTCTACCGGTTGGACCCTCCACTGGACTCTCACTGTAGAAACCCTCTTGGATCTCAACTGGTGGTCCTGCCTATCGCAACTGGCTACTCATCGTAGCCCAAACTCTCATCTAACCGAATGGTACTGAAATCCAACACATGTGTATAGTCGGCATGATATTTCCGGAGCATTGATACATGGAAGACTGGATGAACTCCTGATAAACTGGGAGGTAATACGAGCTCATAGGCAACCTCCCCAACTCGCCTCAACACCTCAAATTAGCCAATAAACCTTGGGCTTAACTTGTCCTTCTTCCCGAATCTCATAATGCCCTTCATGGGAGAAACCTTCAGGAAGACTTTCCCACCAATCGCAAATGACACATCACGCGCCTTTTGATTTGCGTAACTCTTCTGCCTAGAATGAGATTTGCAGAGCCTCTCCTGAATCACCTTTACCTTATCTATAGCATCCTCGACCAAATCTGTACCAAGCAACTTAGCCTCACTAAGCTCAAACCATTCAATAGGAGAACGACAATGCCGACCATACAATGCCTCATACGGGGCTATCTCTATGCTGAACTAATAACCATTATTATATGTAAACTCTGCCAAGGGTAAGAACTGATCCCAATGCCCTCCAAAGTCGAGCACATATGCTCTAAGCATATCCTCTAAAATGAACTGTCTGCTCCGACTGCCCGTCGGTCTGAGGACGAAATGCTATGCTAAGCTCCACGCGGGTCCCCAACTCACACTGAACAACTTTCCAGAAATATGAAGTGAACTGAGGGCCCGACACACCATGCAATCTCACTATCTCCCGAATGTAAATCTGGGCATACCTTTCTACCATATAAGTAGTCGACACTGGATGGGCAGACTTGGTCAATATCCACAATAACCCACAACCGAATCAAACTTCCGCTGAGTTCGCGGCAACCCAACTATGAAGTCCATAGTGATGCGCTCCCACTTCCTTTCCGGAATGGGCATCTGCTGAAGTAGGCCACCTGGCCTCTGGTGCTCATACTTGACTTGCGGGTTCAAACATTTAGCTGCATACTCCGCAATGTCCTTCTTTATCCTCTGCCACCAGTAATGTTGTTTCAAGTCACGGTACATCTTCGTAGTATCTGGATGAATGGAGTACCTCAAACTGTAGGCCTCCTCTAGGATCCACTCTCTCAAGACATCAACATTAGGAACACATACATGACCCTGGAGCCGTAATACACCATCATCGCCAATAGAAAACTCCTTGGCTCCTCCCCGAAGCACCATCTCTCTAAGAACTGCCAAATGCGGATCATCGAGTTGTCGGGCCTTAATCTCCCCCAACAATAAAGATTGAGCAACCACACATGTTCGGACCCGGTTGGGCTTTGAAATATCCATTCTCACAAGTCTGTTAGCTAAGGACTGAACGTCTAAAGCTAATGGTCTCATCTTAGCAGGAATGAATGCCAAGCTACCCATGCTCTCCGCCTTCCTGCTCAAGGCATCCGCAACCCTATTTGCCTTGCCTGGATGATAAAGAATGGTAATGTCATAATCTTTCAGCTGCTCAAGCCACCTTCTTTTCTTCAAATTAAGGTTCCTCTGATTGGACAAATGCTGCAGGCTGTGATGATCTGTATAAACCTCACATGACACCCCATATAAATAATGCCTCCATATCTTAAGAGCATGAACAATCACCGCCAACTCTAGATCGTGCACTGGGTAATATTTCTCATGAACCTTCAGCTAATGAGAGGCATATGCAATAACTCGCCCCTCCTACATCAATACATATCCCAAGCCAATGTGAGAAGCATCGCAATATACTATATACTTCCCTGAATTGGAAGGCTATACAAGAACTGGTGCTGTGGTCAAAGTTGTATTGAGCTTCTGGAAGCTCTCCTCACAATCGTCGGACCAACAGAATGGGGGGCCCTTTTGGGTCAATCTGGTCAGAGGTGATGCAATAGATGAGAAGCCCTGCATAAATTATTGATAATAACATGCTAACCCCAGGAAGATCCTGATCTCGGTCACTGAAGTAGGGCGTGGACAACTCTGAATTGCCTCAATCTTCTTAGGATCCAACTTAATACCCTCTCCTCACACTATATTCCCCAAGAATACCACCGACTCTAGCCAAAACTCACAATTGGAGATCTTAGCATAAAGCTTCTTCTCTCGCAAGGTCTGAAGCACTACCCTCAAATGCTGATCGTGCTCCCCCAAGCTATGTGAATATATCAAGATGTCATCAATGAAGACAATGATAAAAGAATCAATATAGGGCATGAACACTCTGTTCATCAAATCCATAAAAGCCGCTTGAGCATTAGTTAAGCCAAATTACATCACCAGGAACTCATAGTGGCCATATCTCATCTTGAATGCGGTCTTCGAAACATCTGAATCCCGAATCTTCAGCTGATGATATCCTGATCTCAGATTGATCTTAGAGAATACTGTAGCACCCTGCAACTGATCGAACTGATCATCAATACGGGATAATGGATACTTGTTCTTGATGGTGACCTTGTTCAACTGGCGGTAATCAATGCACATCCGCATAGTCCCATCCTTCTTCCTCACGAACAACACTAGTGCACCTCACGGCGATACACTGGGCCTGACACACCCTTTTGCTAACAGCTCCTCTAACTGCTCCTTCAGCTCCTTAGGAGCCATACGGTATGGTGCGATAGATATAGGCTGAGTTCATGGAGCCAAGTCAATATAGAAATCAATATCACAATCTGGAGGAATGCTAGGAAGATCAGAAGGAAAAACATCAGCGAACTCCTGAACTACTGGCACTGAATCAATCGTCGGAGACTCTGCAGTGGTGTCTCGAACATAAGCTAAGTAGGCCAAACACCCCTTCTCAACCATGCATTGAGCCTTCAAGAAGGAAATAACCCTGCTAGGTGTATCCATAGTAGAGCCCCTCCACTTCATTCTCGGTAATCCTGGCATCACTAGAGGAACAGTCTTGGAATGGAAATCTAGAACAACGCAATAAGAAGATAACCGATCCATGCCTAGGATAACCAGAAAGTCGATCATATCAAGCAACATGAGATCTGCTCTAGTCTCAAAACCATAGAAAGTAACCACACAGGACCGGTTGACTCAGTTCACAACCACATAATCGCCCACATGAGTGGACACATGAACAGGAACACCCAAGGGCTCAGGAGAAATGGCCAGGAAGCGAGCAAATAGAGATGATACATATGAATAAGTGGACCATGGATCAAATAATACTGATGCATCCCTACCACTGAAAAAAATAATACCTATAATCATGGCATCTAAGGCCAATACATCTGGTCTGGAGGGGAGAGCATAGAATCTAGCTAGCGCACCCGCTGACTGGCCTCCAACTAACTGAGTAGTAGCTGGCGAACCTCTCCCTATCTGGCCCCTACCCCTAGAACGACCTCTACCAGTCTGCTCTCCGCATCTAGGCGACTGGACTGCTGGTGCTGGAGTCACGGGCTATTGCCCCTACTGTACTGCATTGCCCCTAAGCCCGAGGCAGTATCTCCTCATATGGCCTATGTCCCTGCACTCAAAACAACACGGTGCGATGGCATGGTGCCCAGATGGCTAACCCTGAATACTAGAGGGCCCACTAGAAGAAGCCTAAGTAGCCGGTGGGCGGTAAGAACCCTCATACATAGCATTGAAATATGGACCGGAAGACTCTAGAGGACCTGAATACCCACTAGATAAATCCTGGACTGTTGGCGGGCGATGAAAACTCTCTAGCATGGCGCTGAAATAAGAGCGCGCTGGAGCATCGCGAGCAGGTGGTGGTACTAAAGCTGGGGGCCTACTGGACCGACCCCTCCCAAAGTGACCTCTGCCCCTAGCTGGGCGCCTCTGAACTCTCCTGAGAATTTGTCCCTCTTATCATGCTGCATCTACTCTCTACCCCTCAACCGATAACCCTCGATCCTGCGGGCAATCTCAAGCACTAGCTGATATCCTGTGCGTATATCTACCTCGCGAGCCATACCCGACTAGATAGTCGGATGTAACCCATACAACAAACCTCCGTACACTCTCTGCCTCCGTGGGAAGTATCATGAGTGCTTGGGGAGACAACTCAGAGAACCTCGCCTCATAGTCGGTCACTGACATATGACCCTGCTTTAGATACTCAAACTGATGATGTAGCTCTTCCCTCTCAGAAGGTGGAATGCACCGATCAAGAAATAACTGGGTGAACTGACCCCAAGTGAGGGGAGGAGCGCATGCTGGCCGGCTAAGCAAATAAGACTACCACCATCTACGAGCCCTGCCCTCCAACAGGAAAGTAGTGAAATCGACTCCATGTGACTCCACTATTCTCATATTGTGCAGCCTATCCCAGCACCTATCAATAAAATCTAGGGCGTCCTCATGACGCTCGCCCCCAAAGACTAGAGGGTGAAATTTTGTCCATCTGTCTAATAACTTTTGCGGATCGCCATCCATAGCTGGCCTGGCCTAGGGTGCAACAACTGGCTGGACCCGCTCTGCGGGTAGTGCACTATGAGTATGATAAACGACAGCTGCATGACGTGGAGCCTGTGCGGTAGGGGTCTGTGCTCCCCCTCCTGCCTGTGAGGTAGCCGTATTTGTTGGAAATAAACCAGCCTGAGTCATAGTATCCATTAACCGAAGCATACGACCCGTGACCTCCTGAAATCCCGGTGTTGTCATAAAATCCACCGGAGTAGGCGCAGTAGCGGGCGCCTCACCCTACTCTTCAATGATGGGATCCTCTACAGGGTCTGCTAGTGGCGCAACTATAATGGCTCTGGGACGCCCTTGTCCCCTACCACAGGCCGGTTCCCTCCCCCGGCCTCTACCTCGGCCTCTAGAAACAGGGGGAGCAGATCCTCCCAAGTCCGGAACATCAGCGGTGTGGGTCCTCACCATCTGTGAGAGAATATGAGAGGAAACTTAGTACACTTACCACTACACGATGAAAATGAATAAAGAGTAGTCTTTCCTAACACCTTATAGCCCCTTAAAGATAAATACAAACATCTCCATACCGATCTACAAGACCCTATTAGGTTTTCCCGTAACTTGTGAGACCTACGTGAACCTAGTGCTCTGATACCATGTTGTCACGATCCATTTTTCATAAATAGGTCATAATGGTGCCTAACACCATAGTTAGTCCAGCCAAGTGCGGAATTATGATTTAAGTTCCCATATTTTGTTTAGCCTAAACCAGACATACTAAAGATTTCAAGTAAATGAAGAAAAAAGCAAAACTATGAAGTGCTGACATAACAATATAAACCCAAAATGAATATCCATACAGTGTGTGTGCCAGAACCCGATGTCACTAGCTACGGGTGACCACTAGAGTATACATAAAATATACAAAACACCATCCTACTGTCTGAATCAGAATAGATAGAAAATCATAAATACAAGAAAAGGACTTCTTTGGCTGCGGATTAGCATGAGAAAGAAGGCAGCTCACCGTAGAAGTCCCTACGCAAACTCACTGTTGTGCGCTCGGATAATGTCTAGATCCACCTGCCTCAAAACATGTACATTTAAGTACAGAAGTGTAGCATGAGTACATAAACCACATGTAGTCGGTAAGTATCCCATCTAATTTCGAAGAAGTAGAGATGAGAGGTCGACTTGATACTTACTAAGTTCCAAATAATATGATATAGCAGAGTGAAATATACAACACAATGAGATACCAATAATATAGGTTCAACAGAAGATATTCTTGCCTTAATCCAGTTACCAGTTTCTTCCTTTATATGCAATTAATACTAGTATCATAATCAACTGCAAACACATAAATCATGCACAAACATGCCGAGGTCGACGACCCGCTCCAACAAAAAATAAATATACACTACCGAGAGTCAAGCGGCACGAACCATAGATGCATCTATTATCACCAAGGCGATCGGCCCAGTACATAATCATTAAGACAATATCGAGAAAAGCACATAAGGCTCAATTACATATAAGGAGAATCTCTACCAAGGCTCAATAATTTTATATTTTCGCTTTTATGTCCTCAAGTCTCTAACAATTCGCAATGATCGTATTGGCAATTTTAAAGTAAGAAATATTTCCCAAATAGGCATACATGTGTCCTAAACTACCCGAACAATTTTCATATAGCAGCTGCGCACGGACTCTCTCACCTTGTATGTACGTAGCCCCCACATTTAGCAACAATTACTTATTTTAAATCATATGGGGACAATTTCCCTCTTACAAGGTTAGAAAGGAGACTCATCTCGCTCCAAAGTGCACTCCCAATCTCCAAGAAAGAGCTCAAGTCCTTAGTTCGAAGCCGTACAATCCTAAAGTAATCAAATGAAGCAAGAACTAGTAAATGAAGGCTTACAAGATCGAATTCTAGCTATTTAATGAATTTCCTAGCCTTTAATATTAGTATCCTAAATTCCGACCCCGTGCCCACACGCCCGTATTCCAATATTTCGAAGGGAGTTGTTCTCTATCACCTAATGATTACAAATATATGATTTCTAGTTCATTTTATAGCAAATCATAGGGTTAAATCTTAGTTTTGGTTAAACCCTAGGTCTAGCTTTAAGCTCTTGAATTTCCCCTAATTTTAGTGTTAATCCCACCTAATGTTTATGTATTTATACTAAGAGTGAGTGGGGATTACTTACCTAGTGATACTAGGAAGATATGCTCTCTTTGAAATCTTCAAAATCGCCCAAATGGTGTGAAAATGAGAGAAAATGAGCTTAGGTTTGTATTCAATGAACCCTTACTGCCCCAACGATTTTCGCATAGGCGGTCAAAATACTACTTAAGCGGCTTCCGCTTCCACGGAAAAATAATCGCTTTTGCGGTTTGGGCAAAGTGGACCGGACCACTTCTGCGATCTTTTCTCTCGCACACGAGAGACCGCTTTTGCAGTCCCAGGGATGCTTATACGGACTCCCTCGTTCGTCGCCCTTCCGCTTCTGCGACCAGGTGGCGGCTTATGTGGTCACAGTTTCTACGGTCAAATAGCCGCCGAAGCGATTTTGACAGAAGTGGCAGCCTTGCTTCCTTTCACAATCCAACTTCGCTCAAACCTCGACCATTTGACGCTCGTGGCTCTTGAACCCCGTCCAAATATACCGACAAGTCTAAAATCACAAGGCGGACCTAGTCGAACCTTCGGAACACCCAAAACATTATTAAATCAAGGAATGGACCCCAAAACCAACTGATCTAATTTAATGAACTTCAAGTTCTTAACATCTTACCAATGGGTCAAAATGCCCTTAAACTACTTGGATTGACACCAAATTTTGCAGGTAGGTCTTAACTGATATTTTTGACTTGTACCAAGTTTTGGAATTGAAATCCGAACCCGATACCTATGAAAACAATAATTTCTTAGTTTATTTAAATCTTTTAAACTTAAACTTAACAATGTTTACATAAAATTCCATTACTCGGGCTAGGGGCCTCTGAATTCAATTTTGGGCATACGCCCAGGTCCCATATTTGCCTACGGACCCTCAAAAATTACCGGATCGCAATTCCGGATCCATTTTCCCAAATATTGACCGAAGTCAAACTTGGCCTTTTTAAAGAAACATGAAGAAACAACTAGGCTTATTCTTGCCCAAAATTCTTCTAACTACCGAATCACACGCCCCCACAAGTCATAATTCAAAGCAAACATGAAAAATATTATTTAAGGGAACGGAGTTCAAAAATGCCAAACGGCCAGTCGGGTCGTTATAGTTGGCTTATGAGTTATAGGGCTCGGATATGATTTCGAGTAATTCAGTTAGCTTCTGGGGATGATTTGTGACTTAGGAGTGTGATTGGAATTGATTTTGGAGGATTGGAGTAGAAGTAGGCTTGAATTGGCGAAGTTAGTATTTTGGCGAATTCTGGTTAAGACTTGAGATTTTGATCCGAGGGTCAAAATGGAATTACGAGAGTTGTTATAGCTTCGTTAAGTGATTTTGGATATATGTGTAAAATTTCAAATTATTCGGAGGTGTTTCAGTTGGGTTTTTGATCGAATACGTATTTTGGAAGTTTTGAAGAAACTTAGGCTTGAATCTGATATGATTTAATGATTTTAGCGCTGTTTGCTGTGTTTTGAGGATTGGAACAAGTTTGAATGGGGTTATAGGATGTGTTGGTATTTTTGGTTGAGGTCCCGGGGGCCTCGGGGTGAGTGTAGACGGTTAAATAAGGAGCTTTTGAAGTTTGTTGCAGGTTCATATTGCTGGTATCAGGTAATTTCGCTTCTGCAGAAATGGGCCACAGAAGTGAGTTATAGGTCACAAAAGAGCTCTGGGGCTGAGTTGGGAAGTTCCGCAGAAGGGGAAGTGGTTTCACTTAAGCGAGTCCAAAGAAGCGGACGTAAAGTCGCAGAAGCGGTTGGCTTGGAGGTGAGGTTTCGCAGAAGTAGGAATCTGAGTCGTAGATGTGGCCCTTGAGGTTTAATGAAATTCCATTTAAGCGGATAAAAACCACAGAAGCGGTTACGCAGAAGCGGGCATGGGGACCGTAGAAGCGGAAACCCCTGAAAGCCAGTAGGGGTTTATATTCATTTTGTTCCGCGAGGGTTATGTATTTTCCACCATTGTTGAGCGAGCTTGGGAGCTTTTGACGGGTACTTTTGAGAGTTTTGACTGGGAATCGACTGGAGGTAAGTCCTATGGCCTAGAAACATCATTTTATTGAAGAATCAACTTTTAATTCTTGGAAATTTTGGTAAAAATTGAAAGAACTTGGGCTTGGTTTTTGAAATGAAAATTTGAGATTTGAGGGGGCATTTGAACTCCAATTTTGGTAAATTTGATATATGGACTCGTGGCGAGACAAGAAATCCTGAGTTGAATTTTATAATTTTTCGAGAAGTGGGACCGGTGCTTGTATTTTGCTAGTTTCGAGATTTTTGCTATATTTCGATTATTTTTGATTTTGTATTATTCCCTTAGCATATTGTGATATATTCGCTCTGATTTTGGTTAGATTCGACGTGGGTGGAGGCCGATTTGAGGGGCAAGGGCGTCACAAGCTAGAGATTTTGCCGGTTCGAGGTGAGTAATACTTGTGAATGATATCTTGAGGGTTTGAAGCCCCAGATTTGTACATCATAATGCTGTATTAAGGTGACTTGCACGCCGAATATGAGTGTGAGGTAGAGCACCATTGAGAATTGTGACTTGGTCTGTCTCGATTGTTGATTTTTATTGCGTATTTAACTGAAGTACTTGTTATCATCATAATTTGGGCTGATTGCCATGTTTGGGCTTCATGCAAACTATCTGAATCCTTTAGGGATTGATATCACTGTTTTCGCATTATTTTTGTATACTATGATCTCGATCTAGGGTTTTAATACTAATTTGTAAAATCAACCATTTTTCTAAGATTTGAAAACTTAAACAATATATTATTGACGTTTTGAGCTGAGAACTGTTATTTTAATATTGCCCAAGTGGCTTATGTGCATTTCTGGACCGAGCATGGGTCGGGTTGCGCACCGCAGCAGTGTTATATGTGCATTTCTGGACTAAGGATGGTCGGGCTGCACACCGCAGCGGTGTGATATTAATATTGCGCTTGGGCTGTAGGAGCCCCTCCAGAGTCTGAACCCCCACAGTGAGCGCGGATACCCAAACGGATCGAGTTGCACGCCACATCGGTCATGTGCATTGCATTACATTCATGCATTGGTTCCTGTTTGTACTGCATGTCATGACATTCAACACTCTCATATCATTGGCATCCATGCTACTTCTTGCACTATTTACCAGATACCCTGGTGTTATTTGTAGGTGGAGTGTTATGCCCGAGGGGCTGACTTATGTGCTGACTTGCACTATCTAATATCGCATTCAGATGCTTGACTATTGGAAAAAGATATTTTCAAAGGAGGTTTTTAACAGAGCCAGATATTTCTAAAGGATTTTCACGGTTTTACTGTTTTCTCAAAGGATTGTATTGTCCTATATAGCATGATGAAGTGCTCTTGCGTGATTTCTTGCCGATTAGTTATTATTTACTCTTATTGCTCGCTGAGTTGGAGTACTCACTTTACTCCCTGAACCTCGTGTGCAGTTGCAAGTATTGTTCACCCTGTAGCGGCTTATTAGCGAATTGAAGGTATTACTATTGTAGCTGAGCGAGGTGACCGTCATCGTCGCGGCACCGGACTTCATCTTTTGATTCCAGATTTTATTTTGTCTATTATTGGCACTGTAGTTGTGTTCCGACTTCTTTAGATGTTCGTGATTTGTGACACCCCGCTCGGGTTGTGTTGGGTTGTAACTAACGGTTTTTAATGCCATTAAGTTGTATCTTCTATTCATTTATGTTTAATAATTGTTAAGGAGACGATATGGGTTAGTTGGCTGGCCTTGTCTTCCCGAGAGGCGCCATCACGATCGGGTTTGGAAATTGGATCGTGACAAAAATGGAGATCATCTCTAAACTCCCATAAACTCACGAGATATTCACAAAGAGATCAAGTAGTGGCTGGATAATTCTTGATAAACAAATACTTCAAGAAGATCCACATGTCAAATAAATCCATGAAAGCCCGCAACATTCTACGTTCGAGAAACACGTTGTTCTAGCCCTCGAATCACGGAGATAATCAAAAGAGAAGAATCACGAGGATAAGCAGAATTGTACCCACGTCATTTTATAACTAAAAATATGTTTCTTCATATTTCTATTGTTGTTGCAATTTATTTTTGTATCACATATAATTTGTTGGTTGCGAACCTATATAAAGAGAAGAAATTTCACATATTAAAATTAAAGTGTATATAATAAACAAAAATTATTTATAACTATGAAAAGATAAATATCACGTCAAGTAATATTGCAACTATGTATAAAAATAAAAAACGATGCCAAACATTTTGAAACTTGTCAATGGAAAGATGGTGTCCAATTAATTGTAAATATAAAATTTAAACAGTTAAATTAATTTGCATTCTTAAAAAATTACAAAATATGTATGTACAATTACGATTACTGGAACAATTGTCAAATACTTTTAGATATCGAATGCGGAAAATGTGTTATATAATTTATACACTGAAGTTTTCAGTATAAAATAAAACTAAAATATGTATTGTGAGAAATAGTTGAAAGCCTGAAATTCCTCTTAAATTGATATTGGGTTAGATTTACTTTTACTATAAAATATGTATGTAGAGGATTAATATTGTGGCAAAGGTGTTCTAGTATAGGGTGGGTAACGTAATAACTCTTACTCCATTAGGCTACCAACTAAATTAATGTTAATCACAAATCAAGAATTTATATTTGAATAGATGGTCCAATAATTATAAATACAGTGGGACTTTTCTATAACATCGTCTTGATGCAATAGTCATTTACCATAAAAGTCAAATTTTTCTCTAAAGTGATTTTGTGTTATGTTATAATATACATCCTCTATAAGAACACTTCACTATAACAACAAAAAAATATCAGTACAAATGAGGTTGTTATAGAAAGGCTTGACTTTAATTCAGATTTAACCATTAATTTTTTCAGCTATGATTTCTCATTTCTCTAAACCAATTACTATTATAACAACTGAATATATCCACTTTCAAATATACCACTTGATGACCATTGTTACTTCACCATCACTTTTCACTCTCATGATACTCTTTGACTTAAAATGTTACCGAACAATATTTAAACAAATCAATCAAATGTATGAAAAGAGATAAATTGTAATTAAACATAATCGACTCTAAAGTATGTGTAAGTTTTTTGTGGTTTGGTGATTTGGAGCAATTAAAAGGCAAGATCGTGTGATAATATTACATCAATAAGAGATACCAGTTCTTCAGAGAAAGAGAGAGTAATTGAGATGGAGAGAGAGAGAGTAATTGCTATTGAGAGAAGTCAACCCAATTCGTGCGAGGTCGAATTGCGCCATTTTGATGGTGAAGGCACTTATCCGAGTCCTTGTTCAAGCGAGGTCGAACTGTACTGTTCTGATAGTGAAGGCATTTAGCCTGAGTCCCAGTTCGAGCGAAGTCGAACTGTACTGTTCTAATGGTGAAGGCATTTAGCCTAATTCCCAATTTGAGCGAGGTTGAACTGTACTATTATTATGGTGAAGGCATTTAGCCCGAGTCCCAGTTCGAGATCAAACTATACTATTCCGATGGTGGCATTTGGCCTGAGTCCCAGTTCGAGCGAGATCAAACTGATATTTGTGGCCTTAGCCATTGGGATGTTGCTTCGAATGTCGTCGAAGTGATACCCATCGTATTTCGAACGAGGTCGAACTAATATATGTGGCTTTATCCATTGGGATGTTGGTTCGACTGTCGTTGAAGTAATACCCGTCGTGGTTCGAGCGAGGTCGAACTGATGTCGATGGCCTTAGCCATTGGGATGTTGCTTCGACTGTCATCGATGTAATATCCGTCGTGGTTCGAGTGAGGTCGAACTGATGTCGATAGCCTTATCCATTGGGATGTTGCTTCGACTGTCATCAAAGTAATACCCGTCGTGGTTCGAGCGAGGTCAAACTGATGTCGATGGCCTTAGCCATTGGGATGTTGCTTCAATTGTCGTCGAAGTAATACCCATCGTAGTTCGAGCAAGGTCGAACTAATGTCGATGGCCTTAGCCATTGGGATATTGCTTTGACTATTGTCGAAGTAATGCCCGTCATGGTTCGAGCGAGGTCGAACTGATATCGATGATTTTCTTGTTCTCGTAATGGAGATCTCATTCGTACAATGGAGATCCTTATTCATTCAAATGGAGATTCTTTTCATGCAATGAAGATCTTTATTTATTCAAACGGAGATTTTTTTCATACAATGAAGATCTTTATTCATTCAATGGAGAACTCTGTTTATACAATAGAGGACAATGTTCATACAATGGAGATCTCTGGAGATACTAAGGTAGTCCCTTTACCATGTTGGCCTACGGCCTATGCAGGTGGCTCGATATGGTGAACCCGTGCTTCTTATTCCACCGTACGTCCCTTTTGTCGCTTCGTTAAAAACCTCCCCGAGAAAACACAATTGGGACAAAACACGGGTAAGGGAAAAAGAGTACGACTTGGGAGATACCTTTTAGAAGTGGAAGCATTTGAAGTGGGCGATGTTCCAATTGTTTTGAAGTACAACTGTCCCTCCAGCATTTCTAGTTGGAATGCTCCTACGCTAGCTGCCGCTGTGATTCTGTACGGTTCGTCCCAGTTGGCCCCTAACTTTCCTTTGTTTGGATCTTTCGATGCTAGTGTTTTGGCTTTGAGAACATAGTCGTCGACTCTAAGCGGTCTCACTTTGGATTTCTTGTTGTAATATCTTTCCACTTATTGTTTTTGGGCGGCCATTCTGATGTGTTCCATTTCCCTTTGCTCCTCAGCCTCTCCAGGTGTTGTAACCTGCTAGAATCATTGTTTGCTCCACTGGTGTGTGAGTATCTCAGACTAGGTTCTCCGTTCTCGATGGGTATAACGGCATCAGTTCTGTAGACCAATGAATAAGATGTTTCCCCTGTCGTGATTTGGGCATAGTCCGGTATGCCCATAGTACCTCGGGTAATAGCTCTGGCCATAGCCCTTTGGTTTCTTCGAGCTTCTTTTTTAATATGTTTAGTATTATTTTATTGGAGGATTCGGCTTGATTGTCAGTAGCGGGATGATACGAGGTGGAGAGTATTCACTTGATGTGCCATTTCTCGAAGAATTTGGCTGTCTTTTTGCCAATGAACTGGGGCCCATTGTTGCAACTGATCTCTTTGGGGATGCCGAAGCAGCATATGATATTTTTTCATATGAATGTGATTACCTCTTGCTCGCATATTTGTGCGTACACACATGCTTTGATCCGTTTAGAAAAGTAATTAGTTAAAACTAACAGAAAACATACCTTTCCTCGTCTAGTTGGTAGAGGACTGATTATGTCCATTCTCCATTTTATGAATGGCCATGGCGAAGTGACCGAGTGGAGGAGTTCTCCTGCCTGATGTATCATGGGGGCGAACTTTGGAATTGTTCGTATTTTCGGACGTAGTCCACTGCCTCTTTCTTCATGGTGGACCAGTAGTATCTGGCGCGTATGAGACATCGGACAAGGGCGTGATTCCTCGTATGGGCGCCACAATTGCCCTCATGCACTTCCTCCAAAACTTGTCTAGTTTGGTATGGCCCGAGACATTTATCAAGTGGACCACTGAACGTCCTCTTGTAGAGATTGTGGTTTATTAGGCTGTAGCGAGCTACTTGTACCTGAAGTTTTTTGGCTTCCTTTTTGTCGTATGGGAGTGTCCCGTCTTGTAGGTAGGATACAAACTAGTTGCGCCAGTTCCAAGTCAAGCTTAAGGAGAGTACCTTGACGTGGTCGACGGCTGAGTGGAGGAGAGTGACCATGTTTTATTTGTTGATATTTTTGTTGGATGCGGCTAGTTTCATATAGATTGGCAAATTACTTCTCCCGCAAGGACTTCGAGGACAAGTCCCAATCCTGATCCCGAGGCATTCGCAGCACCGTCGGTGTAGAGGGTCCAGAGGTCGGTGTTTGCAGAGGCGCGGAGGGCCTCTTGCTCCTTCTCTGGCAGTTTCCCCATGCTGAAATCAGCGACAAAGTTGGCAAGTACCTGCGACTTGATGGCGGTTCTCGGGTGATAGGTTATGTCATGCTCACTGAGCTCTATAGCCCATTTGGCGAGCTCACCTAAGAGTTCAGGTTTGTGTAGGATACCCCTTAGGGGGAAGGTCATTATCACCTTTATAGGGTGATATTGAAAGGAGGGTCTAAGCTTTCGTGAAGCTATGACTAATGCCAAAACCAACATTATCCAGGAGGGTCCTGAAAATTCTAAAACTAAATCCCATTATCCAGGAGGGTCCTGAAAATTCTAAAATTATATGATAAAAATAATGTAAAAGAGTTAAAATTAGTGTAAATAACTATATTAGTCCTAAATTAATTATTCTACGCTAAAATGGGTTAAATGTGGGGTAAGGTCAAAAATGACGTGTCTACAGCTGCCCCATTATAAAATTAAATCCCATTATCCAGGAGGGTCCCGAAAATTCTAAAATTAAATCCCATTATCCAGGAGGGTCCTGAAAATTCTAAAACCAAATCCCATTATCCAGGAGGGTCCTGAGAACTTTAAATTAAATCCCATTATCCAGGAGGGTCCTAAAAATTCTAAAAATTAAATCCCATTATCCAGGAGGGTCCTGAAAATTCAAAAATTAAATCCCATTATCCAGGAGGGTCCTGAAAATTTTAAAACTAAATCCCATTATCCAGGGGGTCCTGAAAATTCTAAAATTAAATCCCATTATCCAGGAGGGTCGTGAAAATTCTAAAATTAAATCCCATTATCTAGGAGGGTCCTAAAAATTCAAAAATTAAATCCCATGAGCCACGCTCCCATCTTGGATGATTCTGAATTTAATTTTGCTCCATGAACAATGCTTTTCCCATAGGAGGTACCTGTGGACTTAAAATATTTCTTGCTCCTACTTCAGACAAATAAAATCTTGTTAGTTTTAAAATGTGGTGGTTAATTTGTGGCATTATTGTTGAGCATCTGCTTCCACCACTGCCATGTTTCATCTTGATTAGCTTCTTCAGGCTAGCAAGGAGTTGTTTGACCTTTTGATCTGAATTAGACCACAAAACCTCTGACTTGAATCTCTCACATTCACTTGTTGCATTGTGTTTTTATTTTGAGAATTGTTGAGTCTTTATATTTTCTCAAAATTCAAGATCCACTCAACTGCCTAAACCTCAGTTATCACCATACTTCTTATTCTAAATCATGTCAATTGTGGTGTGCATGGCCAAACTCCGCTTTATGCAATTGGAAAGCTGGTGGCAAAATTTAAAGTTATTACTCACTTGTTCTGACCAAACAGACTCAAGAAGGGACTCAAACAAAACGAGAGGAACAAAATAAGGGACGAGGGAAAGAGATGATACTTAACAAGAAAATTACTAAGTAGAAACTTATCAAAAGTAGATACCAACTCTAATGACCATGTCATGCACCTTTGGCTAAGTGTCCTAATCTCTCAAGCAAGTCTAATATTCAACCCTTGTTGCACCTCTTCGCTGTGAAACTTGGCTTCAGCACTTCAATTGTCCCATTTGATCCACAATCCTCAGTTGACCTGTAGTGCCCTGAAGGGTTTTCACTATCAAGCCTCTCTCATTTCGCTCTTTTCTCAACTCACCGTCGCCTTTCGGTTCCCATGAGGGTTTTCACCGATAAGACTCTCATTTTATCGTTTTCTCTCATTGTTCTGAGAACGAAGGTATTACCCATGATGCAGGGAGATCATACTTTTACCAACACTTGATATGGCATCCTCAATGATTGGTCGGAAGGTCTTTCTTTGGACCGTAATGTAGGCTTTTGGATAGGGTTAGAAAGAAAGTGTAGCATGAAGGCTCAAAATAATTCAAGATGAAAGGGTTCAAAATTACAATTTTTGGAATCAGGCCTTTTGGCAAAATTAAAACTTCTGCCCCAGTTTCATGAAGTTTGGGGAATTTTTTTTTCGATTTTTTTTTCTTTGATGGGATTTCTTAGAAAATTTGCCCCAATATTGATTTTAGGGGATTATGAAATATTTTATTTGGTGCGACCAAACCGTAAGGCTGCCTACGTATCTTGTGATGACAAGAATCAGGTCGAACGTAGTTCAAAAGACTACTTTTTGTTACTATTTCTTTCTCTCTCTTTTTTCTTCTCTTTTTTTTTGTCTTTTCTTTTTCTTTTTTCCCTTTTTTTTCTTCTTCTTTTCTCTTTTTCTTTTATTTTCTAGGTCCTGACTCTATTTCCGATTCCAAAAGAGGGGTACGAAACAAAAATTAGGGCTAAAAAATGGGTAGCAAAGGATAAAAGTGTTTGGGTAGCATAATAAAAAGCCTTCGTCATACCAAACTTTGTGAATGCCAAGTACAAGTGTGCAAGTGAAGATAAACAAAGAAATCATGCACAATATCTATTGATGTCATCATCACAAACAGAAAGTGCCGACGGGCAATACCTTTGTCCCAATGAGTGATCCTTGCCAATTCAAAACAAACTTGATTCAACCTTACCTTGCTGTGGAAGAATGTATTTCAGCACTGACTGATTTACCTCAAATTGCTTGAGAAACATTTCCTTGTTGTATGCTCTTATCAATCTCTTGATTTCCATACTTACTACCTCAGTTTCACTCAATCCAAACTTTAGTTTTTCTCAGAATGCGTGAATCTTTACTTGTTTCCTCAAATGCCTCTTTTGTCATGTTCAAAACTGTGCCATCGCTTCGTGATTAGACTAACTTTCAAGATCAGGCTGAGAATTATGCGTGCATGTCATATCACTTAAGTTGGGATGAATAGAACTATAAGAGAAAAAGAAACCTAAACAAAAACTGACCAAAACTAACAGAAAACATGAGATTTCATTAGACAGATGGTGAAAAGGGTTTGGACAAAACAAGCAAAACAGACATGGGTTGCGACCTTGGAATAATACTAAAGAACATTAGACGAGTTACTGCAACTAAACAAACTAGAAAAAATGAGAAGAAGAAGAGTTTGAGCCATAATATAATATCCGGATTCCAACCCTGAAATAACCCGGACAAGCAGAAATGACAATAAAATAAACCACCAAAACTCCTCCTGGCCAACCAAGAAAAGAGTGTCTTTCCAATTACCAAGCTCAAAATATTAGCCACTAGATTACACATCAAAATTACCGGGGCCTTCGCCAATTTCCATATCATTAACTTCAGTCAGCAACTTCCCAAGAGGATTCTCATACTCCATGTCACCATGCATCTTTTCCACAAAGCTTGCATCATCATGTGTAGGTAAAGGATTCTGTACAATGTCTTGGGTGTCACAGTCCTGGACCACAATTATCCCTTCTTGAATCATTCTTTCTATCTCCTTTTTCAAAGCACGACAATCTTCAATGCTATGCCCTTGGACATTGGAGTGGTACATGCACCGTACAGTAGGATCAAAACCTTTTGCATATGGGTCTGGAGTATAGCCGAGGAACGGCTCAATCAGGCCAGACTGTTTTAACCTTTCAAACAAGCTTGTGTAGGATTCTCCGATTGGAGTGAAAGACCTTTCTCTTTGCTGCTGCCTTCTCACTTTGTACTCCGGCCTTGGTTGGAACCTCTTTTGGGTAGGGGTTGATATGCTTGTACAGGTGGGCAAGACGTCCGTGGAGGCGGTGCAAGCTGTCACAGATTTTGTGAGCATGAAGCATATGGTGGTGTATTATGGATAGAGTACTACGAAAGTGAGGTATACCTTTGGGGATTCTGTGGAGGAAATCAGTATTGGGGAGGATTATTTGGAGTATGAGGATATTTATGGGGTCGGTATTGAGGTTGAAAGCTTTTAGCAGGAATGCTCACTGGATCATGTCGTTGGCGGGGCTCAGCAACATCATTCCTATCAATCAGAGGACTGATCTCAGCGACTTGTTTGTTCCTTCTGAACCAAAACTCCTTAAAACTTTCCTTGGGTCTCTTTCTTTGGGCATTGGGAGCTTTGAACGCAGTCTCGCTAGAGGATCGAGGAAGAGTAGCTGATGGAGGAGCTACAAAAATAGGAGGAGATGTCGGAGTAGGGTATGAGGTTGTTTTGATTGGTGGAGCATGGAAAGTTTGGGAGGAAACGCCAGGGTAATTGTGGTAAGGGGTGAAGCCTGGTGCGTGTTGTGGGGAAATATACACGGTAGTAGGAAATGAAGGTGGAGGATGTCCCTTAATCCAGGCTTGATACATCTCCTCTATCTGTTGTTTCAACCTTTGGACCTCATCTTTCAATTCAGACTCTGACATCTCAACCTCCCTCGACGGGTCAACAACTCTTGTGTCCAACTCTTTGCCAGCCATGGCTTCCTTGCTTTTTGACATTGTGTTGTATGGATGAATTGCCAAAGTACCACAAACTAACCACCCTATGTTATGGCAACAATGAAAGTAACAAAGAGGAGCAAAGCAAAGCCAACACGTTAGCGTTAGAGCATTTATCATATAAAAATATCACATTGCGTGCAATGCCCTAGCAACAATTAATGGTTCTAGAATGGCTTCGAGGGTCAAACGATCATTTGGCATCATCCCAATTTTGTTCACTTCAACCTTCTTTTTCTTTCTTTTCCAGCACTTTCTTGGTTTTCTCGTTTTCCTTCCCCTCCTTTTCTTTTTAATTATCACTCCTTTTTTTTCCTCTCGTTCCTCACATCCACAATTCATTCTCTCTTTTTTTCTTTTTCTTCTTTTTTTTTTCTTTTTTTTAGTTTTCAAAAAATAATTATTCGATCGAACCCTATGTAGGTTGCCTACGTATCTCACCCCGAGAATCAGATCAAGCGTAGTTCTTGAAAAAGTAATGGATAAAATAAATTAAGAAACAAAAATCTTTTTTTTTTTTTTGGAATTTTTCATTTATAATTTTTTTTTGATTTTTCATATACAAAACCGGAAGTACTATAACAAAAGACTCGACAATCTTAACTAGACTGACAGACTTGATACTACTGTACAAGACTAAATTTTAAAAACAACATAAGATAGACTAAAAAATAAATAAAAATAAAAATTCTCAAACAGCTCGTGATGTAATAGTCTTGCCTAGAATGATGCTGGGATATTTGTCATCCTCAAACTATAGCAAATCGCTCCATATATGAATGGGAAAAATAAGATTAAATAGAATTAGTGACTCAAGACACATGCAAGAAAAACAAATTGGGCTATTTTTGAAAATTAACCACATGGCCAAGAGTGGCTATTAATGCAAACTCAACAAAGGTGACCTCTAAGTCATTGAAATACACCTCATTAAGGCCGATATGAATTTAAACTCTCAATAATCATGGCCCAAAACCAAACGACAAAATAGACCCATTTTGCAAAAAAAAAAAACAGCCGATATGGCTAGAAGTGGCTAAAGATGCAAACTCAAAAAGGAAGGACCTCAAATTAATATGACTCCTAGTTACAGACTCAAAATTCTAATATATGAGTAATTGAACCACTTTTGCGAAAATGACCCCATTTTGCAAGAATGGCCGATGTGGCCAAAAGTGGCTAAAAATACAAACTGAAAAAGGGCGGACCCTAAAGAGATATGACTCCTAGTTGTAGACTCAAAATCCTAATATATGAGTAATTGAACAACTTTTGCGAAAATGACCCCATTTTGCAAGAAGGGCCGATGTGGCCAAAAGTGGCTAGACATGCAAGACTTGGCTAAGACCTCGCAAAGCCAAGAACCTAGGACTCTAGGAAGACCGGACCCTATGTGGGTTGCCTACGTATCTCGCCCCGAGAGACGAGAATCAGGTTCGCGTAGTTCGGAAAAATGCAATTAATTTGTAAAAAGCTATATTTTATCTTTTTGAAAAACAAATGGAAAAATATAAAATCTTTTGGATTTTTCATTTTCAATTTTTTTTTGAATTCTTGGAAAATAATGAAAAAGTGTAAAATCTTTTTGGATTTTTCATTTTCAATTTTTTTTTGAATTTTTGGAAGATAATGAAAAAGTGTAAAATCTTTTTGGATTTTCTTTTTCTTCTTTTTTTGGATTTTTCTTGAAAAGTTTTGAAAGAAAATGCATCCGGGCCCTATTTTCTTCATTTTTCACCCTTTTTCCCAAACATCGGTCCGCCAAATAACCTTTTTACCCTCAAAGATGCGAAATTTAGCACATAGGATGATTACATGTCATTTTGGCCCACGGGCCCATTTTGACCAAATTTGGACAAGTTTCCTACAAAGGGACACGGTACCTGGGACCGAGCCCTGCTAGGTCTAATTGACATGATGCAAAAATGACCTAAAGGCTGGCCTAAGTTTGTGTTCACTAACAAGGCGATTCGGGGGAGCGTATGGTCGATGGTGGCTGCTCAAGCTTTCCACCCACTCCATACGTCCGACGGCCCCCCTCCTAAATTAAGGGTGACTCAACAAAAATTTCGTGCACGCGACGCGTGCTCCGAGACTTGTTTCAGAAAGAATTGACCGGGTAATGCATATGATGACAGTTATAAAGCAGTAAACACATAAAGCAAAAACTGTAAACAAATAAACAACTAGCAAATAAGAAAATATAAAAAACATAATAAAAATCAAATAAAGCTAATGAAAAAGCACAAAAACCTCAACCAAATATTCTAAAAGCCAACAAAATCAAGTACTAGCTCGAACCCGCAAGTCCACAGCAGAGTCGCCAGAGATGTCACACCCCTTTTTTTATCCAAACAAACCTTCCACTAAACCCTCTTAAATAAATAAAAGAATTTTAGTAAAAAGCTTGAAAAGAGTTTTCAATTTTGAAAGTGACGAAAATGGCATTTAGAAGGAAATAACTCAGAGTCGCCACCTGACATTTGATTTCGGTGTGCCAGGCCACCGTGTTTTTTTTTTTCTAAAAATAATTCTTTTCCTTTCAAAGCACTTGAGACTCTAAAAAACTAAGTCTACACCAGAGATTCGGGTAAGGGGGTTCATTTGACTCGGGAAGAAGGTGTTAGGCATTCCCCAAGTCGCGTAACTAGTACGGTTGCGTACTCAATCCAGTTGGCTATTAAAAATACAATTGAGGTAAAAACAAGCACAAAAGAAAAACAAACACACGAGAAGCTCGAGGTCGTCCCCACCTAATAACAGGAAAAGAAAACTAAAATAAGAACTAGCCTACATTGTACTTTCTCCACATCGTTCGTCATGGCCTCCAAATACATAATACTTCGGGGCATACCCCGAGATAAATATATACAAAGTCTTCGGGGCATTCCCCGGATAAATTTAACTATGGGAACGACCTTTCGCCTCGAATTAACAAAAATCCTAAAGTTCGCCTACCCAAGTGTGGTCGGCCTAAAACATGCTCCTAGCGAGAAAGTAAGTAAAATAGAATGAAAGAACAATATGATTTATGTTGAACCAATTTTTAATTTTACCCTAATTCAAATCAATTCCAGTTAAGCTTTCATATTCAAATCTTTCATTCAATTAAGACCAAGTATCGTCTGATTAAATCAGCAACGTCAAAATATATGGTAATGAGCCAAATTTCATCATAGGATAAAAGAGATATCACAGCTAGTCATGAAGCATTAACGGATCTTCCATTCAAACACATATATGACAAAATGAGAAGGTAAATGAGTAAGGATAGAAATGGACCTTGAATGAGTTTTTTTTTAATATTAGTCTCTGTCCAGGGGTAACAAAGCTTTAGAAGAACAGCAACAACCAACGAACAACAAATGAAACCGGTCAAGAGCAGAACTCGGACAGAAACCATGGACAGCTAGGAACGACCTCAACTCCATCAAACTCCATCGCTTAAGCGGCGGATGGAATCGAACCCACAATCCAACGCCGAACCTCAAATGATCTCAATTTTCTTGCAATCAGGAATTGAAATTCAAAAATCAAGAGAAGAATAGGAACTATTTTGTAATTTTCTGGATTTTGTAGTCCGAGGGAAGCTGAAGGAACTTATAATTTTTATTTGAAAAAAATTCCTAAAAATCAGAGGAAAGAAAAATCGAAAATCAAAACTAAAATCCTAGAATCTTCCTCTCGTCGGCTTCAGTGTAAAGACCAGCTCCCTTGCCCTTAGATTAAAAGCTAAAATGGGAGTAAGAAGAAGATAAATGTAAAGGAAGTTGTCGTTCTGGACCTTTGTTGTTTCAACACTCTTTTCTCTATCTGTTACTTTGTGTGTGCGTGTTCCATTTTTTTGTTTGTTCTTCTCTGTATGTGTCGCTGATTGGGGTTGGCTGTTGTGAGGTGGTTGTTGGTCACTGGTGTTATGGGTTGGGTGGTGACGGCAGTAGGGGTGAGGAGATGGAGAGTTGCGGTTGTGGTGGCTAAGGTCTTTCTAGGGTTTTTGGTGGTGTCTCTATGATGAAGAAGAGGGAACAACTCGGTCCTTTTTTTGTGTCTGCCGCTGGTTTGCGGCTGCTGAGAATTCTTATCGGGTGTGGGCGGCTGGCTTCTAGTTTTCTTCAGCTGTCTAGGGTCTTTTTCTCCTATTCCCAAGTTATAAATGAAGAAGGGTTGGGATTTATGTGGGAAAATGGGGCGGGTCGGCGGGTCAGACGGGTTGAAAATGGGTCAGGCATGTTGGGTAAGGTATTTTGGACTTAAAATTTGGGCTTAAAGTCTAGAAATTATTAGCAAAATACTACTAAATATTAATAATTGACTTTAACTAATCATAAATTTATATTGATATGAAACCACCAGTTTTCAAAAATTATATATTAAAATCAAGACAGCGAAAAGTTAATTAGAATGATAGCAAACTTAATTTAATATTACTACAAAAGACTAATGGTCTTAACATAAATAGAAAGATAAAAGATAAAATTGAACAAAAAATATTTTTGTTTTCGAATTTTATGTTCTACTATTAGATTAAAATTGAAAAATAAGCTAAATCCTATTGAAATTAAAATAACTAAATATTTTAAAAATACTACTTTTAAAAATTACGCAGGTCAAAAATTACGTGCTTACAATCAGCATGTCGCGTTCGCGTAGGAGAATGAGGGGGGTGCATCGCGTTCGCGTGAGGGAGCGTCGCGAACGCGTAGATGAAATCCGGGCGGCTGGGAATTTGTGCTTCGTGAACGCATGGGAGGCGTCGCGTTCGCAAAGAGTAAACTGAGCTGGGCATTGCGAACGCGTGGGAAGTCACGCGAACGCGTAGAGCAAAATGGTCTGATAGTGAATTAAAATCCAGAAAGCAGTGTAGTCGCGAGTTCATTCACCAAAACCACAAATTTTGAGCCCTAAAGAGAGAAACTCACGGGAAAACGCTAGGAATTCATCGGAGGTAAGTTTCTTGACTAAAAAACATAATTTTATGGTAGAATTAACATCAATCCTCATGAATTTGGGTAGAAACTGTGAAGAATTCTGGCCTAGGTATTGAAAACGAAAATTTGACTTTTGAAAGGTCATTTGAACTCCGATTTCAATAAATTTTATATGCACGGACTAATGGCGAGATGAGGATCGCGTTGGTACTAATTTCAAAATTTTTCGAGCAGCGGGCCCGGGGTCGGGTTTTACCAACTTAGTGCAATTTTGCGTACTTCATATAAATTGAATTCGGTTATGTTTCTTTGACCCTTAATTGACATAATTGTTGTGGTTTGACTAGATTCTACGCGCGAGGTAGCGAATTCTAAAGGAAAAGGCATTAAGGACGAGTCTACGACCGGCTAGAGGTGAGTAGTTTGTGTATATGGTAGCCCGAGAGTTTGAAACCCCGGCTTTGCATATTGTGACGCTAGTAGGGCGTGATTTGCACCCCGTGGCAGGTGCGAGATTAATTGTGACTGGGGATTGAGACTTAGTCCATCCCGGATGAGTATAATATGATAATTGTGGTTGAAAAACACCATGTTTCATATAATTGAGGGTTGTAAGCCGTGTTTGGGGCCTTGTGCCAACCTGTAGTATCCCTAGGGGATAGTTATATATGTGATAGCTATACTTGCTTAATCACTGATCTCAGTCCTGGTTTGAAATCACCGTATTGAAATGTTAAGTCACCGATTTTGGGAAAATTAATACAAGTTAAAGTATTTTCATAACTGGAACCTGGAAATAAATAATTTGTGCTGTTGTGTGACTTATATGTTTGTTGTGGACTGAGGATGGATCGGGCTGCACGCACAACGGTAGATATGAGGATCAGGCTGCATGCCGCAGCGGTATTGCGCTTGGGCTGTAGGAGCCCCTCCGGAGTCTGTGCACACCCCCAGTGAGCGTCGTCGACATTAAATGGATCGGGCTGCACGCCATAGCGGTTATGTGCATTGCATTGCATCTTTATCTATTGAATTATCTGTGATAATCGTATTGTAGTGTTGTTGCTAGTTTGTAAGGGGACCGGACTGTAGTTTAACTTCATTTTGTGGTATTCTGTGGATTTCTTGCTTTCAGCTACTTGAATATATTTATTACTCACTGAGTACTTAGTACTCACCCCTACTCCCTGCACCTTTGTGTGCAAATTCAGGTATTCAGGAGAAGTAGACGAGCATTCCAGCTTTCACACAGTCATATCGAGTTGCTGTGGTAGTCGCCGGCATTCCCAGAACCTAGCTTCTAATCTTTTTTCAGTTATTACTTTATGTTCAAATTTGAGTATTTTATACAGTATTCTCTATCACTATTCGGGTTTTGTTTAAAGGCTCTAGACTTGTGACTCCATATCTTTGGGAGTGTTAGTTCGTTTTCGCACTTCTCAGTATTTTGTTCGTATTATTATTCTTGAGTTGTCATCTGGGACTGATATTATCTGTGAAAGATTATTGTTGGTCTGGCTGGCCTAGCTTAATTGTTGGGCGCCATCACGACCGGATTTGGGTCGTGACAAGTTGGTATCATAGCCTAGGTTACTAGGACTCGCGAGTCATGAGCCGGTTTAGTAGGCTTTCGTGGATCGGTACGTAGACGTCCGTATCTATCCTCGGAAGGCTATAGAAACTTTAGGAAAAACCTCACTTTTCTTGGATTCATATCGTGCGGATTGTGTTATCGTGAAACTAAATTTTTCCATATTCTATTCTATCGCAAATGGCAAGAACACGTGCTAGCGGGCATGTAGGACCACCACCATTGGCACCCAAAGGTCGTGGTTGTGGTAGAGTTAGGGCAGCAGTACTAGCACCTGCTAACCCACCGGCTGACCAGACTCAGGGTCAGATTCTAGCACTGGTGGCCTAGGTTCAGGATCAGGTCCCAGCTGCAGACGCTCCAGCAGCTCAGGTTCAGGCACCGACAGTTTCTATTGAGATACCGGGTCTCCAGGATACTTTGGCCCAAATTCTATCAGTATACATTGGCTTAGCTTAGGTGGTTGCGGCCTCTACTGCAGCGGCTTCTTCACAGGAAGGGGAAGAAAATCAGACCCCCATGGCTCGCACACCCGAGCCGGTAGTTCAGGGTATTCAGGCACCTGGGGAAGCTCCATTTCAGCCAGCTGCACTTGTTGCACCAGCCCCAGCTCATGTGGTTCCAGTTATGCCTGACGATGAGCAGCGTCGTCTGGAGAGGTTTGAGAGGCTACAGCCTCCGGCATTCAGTGGTGCTGAGGGCGAGGACGCCCAGGGTTTTCTTGATAAATGTCAGCGTATGCTTCGCACCGCGGGTATTCTGGAGTCCAGTGGTGTTGCTTTCACCACTTTTCAGTTCACAAGTCCAGCATTTCAGTGGTGGGAGGATTTTAAGAGAAGTATGTGCCTCAGTCCCAGAGAAAGGAGCTGCATCGTCGGTTTGAGTGGATGAAGTAGGGGGATATGTCGGTAACTCAGTATGAGTTGAGATTCACACAGCTAGCCCGTCATGCCATGTGGATGATCCCAACGGACAGAGAGAGGATCGACAGATTTATAGATGTTCTTATCTATCCCATCTGTATATTGATGACCAGAGAGAGGGCTTCGGCAGCTACCTTTGAGGAGGTGGTTGATGTTGCCCGTCATATTGAGACAGATCGCCGTAGAGAGCGTGAGGAGAGAGAGGCTAAGAGGCCTCATGATACTAGTAGTTACAGTGGTGCTCCATTTAGGGGCCAGCCTCAGCATAGCAGGGTTCGTTCATTCAGAACCCATCAGTTAGGACGTGCAGAGTCCAGTGGAGTTTCATCAGATCGTAGTCGTCAGGGCCATCAGGGTCATCAGGGTCAGTAGGGTCATCAGCAGAGTCAGCCTGCATTGAGTGCTCTTCCAGCCCAGAGCTCTGCTCCTGCTTCCTCAGCACAAGATTCATCTGCAGCGAGGGGTCCTCAACAGCCCCTTCTTCCATTTTCGGGCCATTGTTTTGAGTGCGGTGACTTGGTCCATATCAAGAGAGAGTGTCCTCAGTGGCTTTGTATATGGTCTCAGTAGAGGGATCGGCCCTCGTCTTCTACTCCTGTTTCTTCAGCGCCAGCACAGTCAGCTAGGACTAGTGGCCAGGTGGCCAGGGGTCGCCATAGGGGCGAGGATCTTACTAGCGGAGGCCAGGCTCATTTCTATGCTATTCCGGATATGAAGGACGCTAGTGCCTCAGATGCTGTCATTTCAGGTATTATCTCAGTCTGCCACAGGGATGCTTCTGTATTATTTGATCTCGGATCCACCTATTCCTATGTTTCTTCTTATTTTGCACATCATTCGGGTATGACCCGTGATATTCTTGCCTTGCCCGTACATGTGTCTACCCCGGTGGGGGATACTGTTATTATGGATCAGGTATATCGATCCTGTCTTATTACTATTGGGGGTCTGGAGACCCGAGTTGACTTATTGCTATTGGGCATGGTGGATTTCGATGTGATTCTAGGCATGGATTGGTTATCTCCTTACCATGCGATTCTAGACTGTCATGCCAAGACAGTCACACTGGCTATTCCAGGTAATCCGAGGATCGAGTGGTGTGGCTTGACCGATTATGTATCCGACAGGGTGATTTCCTATATAAAGGCCCAACGAATGATTGCAAAGGGTTGTTTATCTTATTTGGCCTTCATTTGAGATGTTGAGGCTGAGACACCCAGTCTCGATTTGGTCCCCGTTGTGAGGGAGTTTCCCGATGTATTTCCAGCAGACCTGCCGGGCATGCCGCCTGACAGAGATATTGATTTCGGTATTGACTTGGTGCCGGGCACTCGGCCCATTTCTATTCCTCTCTACCGCATGGCACCAGCTGAGTTAAAAGAGTTGAAAGAACAGCTTCAAGAACTCTTTGATAAGGGTTTCATTCGCCCGAGTGTGTCACCTTGGGGTGCACCGGTATTGTTCGTGAAGAAGAAGGATGGCACAATGAGAATGTGCATTGATTACAAGCATCTGAACAAGGTAACAGTGAAGAATAAGTACCCATTGCCCTGTATTGAGGACTTGTTTGATCAGCTCCGGGGAGCTAGCGTATTCTCTAAGATTGATCTTCGATCGGGCTATCATCAGTTCAAGATTAGGGACTCAGATATTATGAAGATAGCGTTTAGAACGAGATATGGGCACTATGAGTTCCTGGTGATGTCTTTCGGGCTGACTAATGCCCCAGCTGCATTCATGCACTTGATGAAAAGTGTATTTCGGCCATACCTTGATTCTTTCGTGATCGTGTTTGTTGATGATATCCTGATGTATTCACGCGGCCAGGAGGAGCATGCACAGAACTTGAGGGTGGTATTGCAGAGGTTGAGAGAAGAAAAGCTTTATGCAAAATTCTCTAAGTGTGAATTCTGGCTTAATACTGTGACTTTTCTGGGACATGTAGTGTCCAGTGATGGTATTCGGGTTGACCCACAAAAGGTCAAGGCGGTGCAAAATTGGCCCAGACCTTCCTCAACTACTGAGATTCGGAGTTTTCTCGGCTTGGCAGGCTATTACCGCCGGTTTATTCAGGGTTTCTCATCTATTGCTTCACCTTTGACTAAACTGACACAGAAGAATGCTCCATTTGTGTGGTCTGATAAATGTGAGGAGAGCTTTCAGAAGCTCAAGGCGGCTTTGACCACAGCTCCAGTACTTGTGTTGCCATCAGCTTCAGGGTCTTATACGGTATATTGTGATGCTTCTAGAGTTGGGATCGGTTGTGTATTGATGTAGGAGGGTAGAGTTATTGCATATGCTTCTCGTCAGCTAAAGGCCCACGAGAAGAACTACCCTGTTCACGATCTAGAGTTAGCTGCTATTGTTCATGCCTTGAAGATTTGGAGGCATTACTTGTATGGTGTATCTTGTGATGTATATATAGACCACCGCAGCTTTCAGCATTTGTTTAAGCAGAAAGATCTCAATTTGAGGCAGCGGAGATGGCTTGAATTGATTAAAGACTATGATATTGCCATTTTGTACCATCCCAAGAAGGCCCATGTTGTGGCCGATGCATTGAGCCGGAAGGCTATTAGTATGGGCAGCTTGGTGTATATTCCAGTTGGGGAGAGACCCCTTGCGGTTGATGTTCAAGCGTTAGCTAATCAGATGGTGAGGCTGGATATTTCTGAGCCCAGTCGGGTGATGGCTTGTGTAGTAGCTCGTTCTTCTTTATATGATCGTATTCGAGAGCGCCAGTATGATGATCCACACTTGCTTGTCCTTAAGGATGGATTTCAGCATGATGATACCAGAGATGTCACTATTGATAGTGATGGTGTGGTACGGATGCAGGGCAGGATATGCTTGCCCAATATTGATGGCCTTCGTGAGTTGATATTAGAGGAGGCCCACAACTCGTGGTATTCTATTCATCCAGGTGCCGCAAAGATGTATCAGGATTTTAGACAACATTACTGGTAGAGAAAGATGAAGAAAGATATTGTGAATTATGTGGCACGGTGCCTAAACTGCCAGCAAGTCAAGAATGAGCATCAGAGACCTGGTGGTGTGTTCCAGCATATTGATATTCCCGAGTGGAAGTGGGAAATGATCACTATGGACTTTGTTAGTGGACTCCCTTGGACATCGATGAAGTTTGACTATGTTTGGGTGGTTGTGGATAGGCTGACCAAGTCAGATCACTTCATTCCAGTGTGTACTACATACTCCTCGGAACGGCTGTCGGAGATATTCATCCGCGAGATTGTGAGATTGCATGGAGTTCCCATTTCTATGTCACGACCCAAACTGGAGGACCATGACTAGCACCCGACCATACTTGCCAAGCACCAACGTACCTTTTATCTAACCTTCTTTATTATCTTTTAGGCTGACTAGACCAATATAAATGGTAGACATGGATCATGAACAACCAACAATAAAATATGATTGCATGAACCTACATAACATGGGATGACCAGACAATCAAGAAACATGGTACAAGCTTCCACGCTAAAATGAAAGACTATACAACAAAAACCAGCCGACAAGGCATACCAAACTATACATGATTCAACACTTGTCTATGAGCCTCTAAAGGAACATAAGTGCTGCAACATAGTCGGAACAGGGCCCCGACATACCCATAATGTCTATAACAAAAATGCATACCAAGACCAAGGCAAGTCCGGAGAAGGGATCTCGCCAATCACCGCTGAACTGGACAACCTACTGTGATGGGGGAGCTACACCTGCCTGTCTATCAGGACCTGCAGCACGACATGCAGCGTCCACAAATAAAAGGACGTCGGTACGAATAAAGTACTGAGTATGTAAGGCAGAGAACCATAAATATGAACAGCAATGTGAGCAGGGATAGAGAATATACAACCTGTAACATCTGAGTACCTCTGAGGGCTACTGACATGAAATACATGATACATATGTATAAATACATAATCTTTTAAAACATACGCCTCTGTGGGCATCATCATTATCATATCGTACCCGGCCGTAATAGGCTCGGTAAAAACATACCCGGCCATTATAAGGCTCGGTAGAATCGTACCCGGCCACGTGGAGCTCGGTAAAACCCAACTGATCAGTGGTTGCACAATAGGTGCCGTACCCGGCCGACTATAGCGCGGCTCGGTAGAGTAAAATAGATACATATATATAATGCATGCTCGACTCATGGAAACACCTTGTAGACCTTTCGGAGTGACGTAAGGTCGGTATCCTATGTACACCTTATTAGGACTAACTCTTCACTATGAACCTTATAGGAATCAGGGAAGTACCAACAAGATTGATAACATAAGAATAAGAGAAGCAACATCAACATCAATTGTTCCATAAGAGGGGAAACAATGTAAGTATTGCTTAGCTTCTAAGAATAGAGTATCTTTGGAAGCTCGTTCATTACATTATGTACAATCGGAGTCGTGCAAAAGAAGGAAAGGGATAGCCACACATACCTTGTATATACTGCCACAACCTCAAGCTATGCAAACGTCACGACTCCTTAGTCTACAATAGGAGAAATGACACTATCGTTAACGTTTAAGCGTCGCAACTATTATGTACCAACCACAATCTATTTTGTGATGAAACGGACAGCACCTCCCCTATATATAGGACTTCACACCATTCAAAACAATCACCAAACAGCCTAAACAACATCAATAATAAACATATTGAGCCTTCCAAAACAGTTCCACACACAACCTAATCACATCATACATATGACGGCCACTATAGTCGTATCAAACGACCCAAAAATATTACCAAGAACTAGCAAACCACAACCCAACATATATATGGTGTTTCTCCACACCCTGCCTCCTCCAAAACTCCACAAAACAGTAATAAAAAACGCAGCCCAACAGCAACACAAAACAGTCCACAAAACAGTCCGCTACAAGTGAATAACTTGAACTCACGGCTTCCGATCACCGTCCCGTGAGTTCTTACATGTATATAACGAATTGCCATGAATTTACAGAAGAATAAATGTATGAAATATAGCAGTAAACTCACCTTTGTTGTTGGATAACTCAGCCTTTAACTTGGTTCTTCAAACTCTAGTGTTTACCCCCAATTTGAACTTGAAAGAGAGGGAAAATCAATTAGGGTTTGTGGATAATTTTGGGAGGAATTTTGCAGGGTCTTAGGTCTGGTTATTTGTGAAATATAAAGAGGTATATATTGCATAAGATAATCCTTTTAATGGGCTGCTTATCTGACCCGAAATCCCCTCTTTTGGGCCGACATTAAACCAAGTAGGCGACTCACCTACTTGCACCTAGCAGCTTGTGCAGTCTCACGAAAATGTCTATATCTCTCTATTCCAATGTCGTATTGCTAAACCGTTTAATGCGTTGGAAACTAGACTCATAGATCTTCAATTTTGTGGGTAGATAACCCCGTAATTCCAAGTATATTGGGAGAAATACTTAATAACATTTGACCTAAAGTTTAGGTAAAACTATGAACCTAAGTTGCAACAACTTTTGTCGACTTTTGTTTCATAACTCGCTTGACTTCAAGAATTATGATACGGATATTATATGATTCAAATACCTTAAATCATGAACTCCTAAGTATACTAAGCATTTATAGGTTTACCCAAAAGTACGAGTTACAACATCCTTGATTCGTTTAACGTCTAATACTTGTTAATCACCCTCATGCACCCTTGTATCACTTAAGATTAATCGGATTAACTTCTTATCATCTCAAGGATAATTCCTTCTTGGATTTGTGTTATCTAACTTATGGAATGAACTAACGTGTGTGGATATGGGTCATAACACCCTCCCCCCCTTAGGAACATTCGTCCTCGAATGTAAGGGTTTATGGGGAATCCAAATCATCGTGGATTCTAGCGGAAATTTTTGGTCAATTTTCCCTATAAAATGGTCACTAGCAAAATTTGCAAGCAGTGAAGCTCAAAGTATGACCACACAAGGCTACACAAAGCATTATGGACATGGACATTATTTACATATCACCACTTTGTATTAAGGAAGAGAGTTCTCAAGTTATTGCTTACCTCATAAAGCCATTCCACCTTTATAATGTATCTTGTGTTCCACCAACATCCTTGTTATCATCATTCTGGAATAGGTAAGGGTATTTAGACTTCATCTCTTCTTCCGCTTCCCATGTCATTTCTTTCACATTATTGTTCCTCCACAATACTTTGACGGAAGCTACATCTTTTGTTCTCAGCTTGCGGACTTGTCGATCTAATATGGCCACTGGCACTTCTTCATATGATAGATCCTCCGTAACTTGAACATCTTTGATAGGGACAACTCGAGAAGGGTCTCCAATACATTTCCTCAACATAGATACATGGAATACCGGGTGGACAAATTCTAATTCGGATGGCAATTCTAACTCATAAGCAACTTGTCCAATTCGTTGAAGAATTTTATAAGGACCGATATACCTTAGACTCAGCTTACCTTTCTTTCCAAAACGCATAACACCCTTCATTGGTGAAATTCTCAGGAAAACCCAATCACCAACCTCAAATTCTAAATCACGACGTCAGACATCGGAATAAGACTTTTGCCTGCTTTGTGCCGTTCTCAATCGTTCCTGTATCATTTTCACCTTCTCAATGGCTTGGTGAATCAAATCTGGCCCATATAATTCTGTTTCACCGACTTCAAACCATCCAACTGGTGATCTACATCTCCTCTCATATAGTGCCTCATATGGGGCCATTTTAATACCGGAATGGTAGCTATTATTGTAGGCAAATTCTATGAGTGGAAGATGGTCATCCCAATTTCCCTTAAAATCTAGAACACATGCTCGTAGCATATCTTCCAATGTCCGAATGGTACGTTCAGCCTGTCCGTCAGTCTGCGGATGAAATGCAGTGCTGAGATTCACCTGTGTGCCTAAACCTTTCTGAAAAGACCTCCAAAAGTTAGCCGTAAATTGAGCTCCTCGATCCGATATAATAGATACCGGCACACCATGAAGCCTAACAATCTCCTTGATATACAACTTCGCATAATCTTCAGCCGAGTAAGTTGTCTTAACTGGCCAGAAAATGAGCACATTTTGTAAGTCAATCAACTATCACCCAAATAGAGTCAAACTTATGATAAGATCGAGGTAATCCAATAACGAAGTCCATATTAATCACCTCCCATTTCCAGGTCGGAATTTCTATATTCTGAAGCAATCCACCGGGTTTCTGATGTTCTATCTTTACTTGTTGACAATTGGGACACTGGGCTACAAATTCCTGCAATAGACTTTTTCATGTTATCCCACCAATATTGCTCTTTGACATCATGATACATCTTTGTTGAGCCAGGATGGATGGAATATCGGGATTGATGAATTTCATTCATAATCTTTTCTCGCAATCCTGCTACATTCGGCACACATAATCGGCCCTGGTATCTCAGTGCCCCATCTCCTCCGATCTCAAAAGCCGTAATTTTACACTGCTGAATGTTCTCTCTCAATCGTAGTAAGATAGGATCTTCATATTGCCGTGCTTTTACCTCTGCTACCAAAGATGATTCCGATGTATTCTGTACAGTAACACTTCCGTCATCAGAGTCTAACAATCTGATTCTCATATTGGCTAGCTGATGAAGCTCTTTAGTCAACCCCCATCTACCTGCATCAATATGTACTAAGCTTCCCATTGACTTACGGCTGAGAGCATCTGCCACAACATTGGCTTTACCGGGATGATACAATATCTCGACGTCGTAGTCCTTTAGTAATTCAAGCCACCTACGCTGCCTCAAATTCAACTCTTTCTGCTTGAAGATGTATTGTAGACTCTTGTGATCTGTGTAGATGTCAACATGGACGCCGTATAAGTAGTGCCGCCATATCTTCAAAGCATATATTACTGCAGCCCAATTCCAAATCATGGGTTGGATAATTCTTTTCATGCTTCTTCAATTGTCTTGATGCATATGAAATCACCTTCCCATGCCGCATCAACACGCACCCCAAACCTATACCTGAGGCATCACAATATACCACATATCCTTCTGTTCCTTCAGGGAGAGTGAGCACCGGTGCGGATGTCAATCGATCCTTCAGCTCCTGAAAACTACGTTCACAAGTGTTAGACCACTGGAACTTGGTAGCTTTCTGTGTTAACTTAGTCAATGGTGCCGATATAGAGGAAAACCCTTCTACAAATCACCTATAATATCCTGCTAGCCCTAGGAAGCTACGAACTTCTGATGGTGTTGTAGGTCTCGGCCAATTCTTTACTGCATCAATCTTCCGAGTGTCGACACTAATACCCTCGTCAGATATCACATGGCCAAGGAATGCTACTGAGTTCAGCCAGGAATTCACATTTGGCGAGCTTAGCATATAACTTACGATCCTGAAGCATCCGTAATACTATCCGCAAGTGGCTCGCATGTTCCTCCTCCGAATGAGAATACACCAGAATGTCATCAATGAATACAATCACGAACACATCAAGATAGGGCCTGAATACAGGTATTCATGAGATCCATAAAAGCTGCTGGGGCATTTGTTAGCCCGAACGACATCACCAAGAACTCAAAGTGCCCATATCTTGTCCGAAAGGCCGTCTTTGGAATATCCTTCTCCTTAACCCTCACCCGATGATATCCTGAACGTAAGTCAATCTTGGAGAAATACTTGGCACCCTGGAGTTGGTCAAATAGGTCGTCAATTCTTGGAAGTGGATACTTGTTCTTTATAGTAAACTTATTCAACCGCCGATAGTCGATACACATCCGTAATGACCCATCTTTCTTCCGCACGAATAGGACTCGCGCACCCCAAGGTGAAGTGCTAGGCCTAATGAAGCCCTTATCCAGCAAGTCCTTTAACTGCGCCTTCAACTCTCGCAGCTCTGCCGGGGCCATCCTATATGGAGGGATAGAGATCGGTTGAGTGTCAGGCAAGACATCAATGCTAAACTCAATCTCCCTTTCTGGAGGAAGACCTGGGAGTTCATTTGGGAAAACATCCGGAAATTCATTGACCACGGGGATAGATTGTAGAGTAGGCAGCTTCGCCTCTGCATCCCTAACGCGAACAAGATGATAAATGTAACCTTTTGAGATCATTTTCCTTGCCTTAAGATAGGAAATAAACCTACATTTCGATGTAGCAATGTTCCCCTTCCATTCAATGACGGGTTCACCAGGAAATTGAAACTTAACCATCTTCATACGACAGTCAACATTTGCATAGCATGAGGCCAACCAGTCTATTCCCAGTATCACATCAAAATCAACCATTTCTAATTCAAATAAATCTGCCGAGGTTTGACGACTACAAATCATCACAGTGCAACCTCTATATACCCTTCTAGCAATCACGGAATCTCCTATTGGAGTAGATACCGCAAGGGGTTTACTTATCAATTCAGGTTCAATGCCAAACTTATTAGCCACAAAGGGTGTAACATATGATAATGTAGATCCCGAATCAATCAACGCATATACATCATAAGAAAACACAGATAATATACCTGTAACAACATCTGGAGATGACTCGAGATCCTGTCGACCTACTAGAGCATATGTTCGATTTTGAGCACCACTCGAACTCGGTCCTGCACCTCTACCTCTACCACGACCTGTCGACTGCTGAAAACCCCGTGCTGGAGGTCGAACTGATGAGGAAGAACCAGACACAGATCTAGTCGGCTGAGCCATACCATCACCTCTCCTGTTAGGACAATCCCGCATCATATGGCCAGGCTGTCCGCAAAAATAACACGCATCAGAACCTCGACGGCACGGTCCAAAGTGGGCCTTGCCACACTGATCACAACGTGGTGTTGGGGGTTTCGTTTGACTAGTATCCCTATGATATTGCGATCCAGATGCCTGCGAACTCTAACCTGGACCAGAATAGGATCGATCATATCGAGGCCTCTGAAACTGTGGAGGAGCACTAGCTACGGATGGCGCCGAACTCCTCAAAGACTAGAGCCTGGCGCTGCCTTTAAAGTCATCAGAATACCTTGCAAATCTCGCCCTCTTATGCTGGCCCCTATCCTGCTCCCTATCTGCCCTCTGCTGGCGCTTACGATCCTCTAGGGTCCGAGCATAAGCTTGAATACGGGAAATATCTATGCCTTCTACCAAGGAGGCTGTCATACACTCATTTATCAGATGGGGTCCCAACCCGTTCACGAACAAATGCACCCTATCACTCATCTCGGCCACCATATGGGGAGCATACCTTGCTAAAGAATCAAACTGCATACTATACTCTCGCACACTCATATTACCTTGTCTAAGGTTCAAGCACTTATCAGCTCTAGCTCGTCGTATCTCAACTGGCAAATAGTGACGAAGAAAGGCCTCAGAAAAATCCTTCCACACAGCTGGAGGAGCGTTCGGACCCCTGGATCTCTCCCAACTATCATACCAAAGAACCGCTAAATCCCGTAGCCGATAAGAAGCCAACTCTATTGCCTCTGTATCACTAACATGCATAACCCGTAGTGTACGATGAACCTGGTCAATAAAAGTCTGCGGATCCTCCTTGGGGTCTGATCCGGTAAACACTGGAGGGTCTAAATTAATAAAATCACGAACTCTTGTACTAACTGGTTTATCAGCAGCACCTGTATTCTGCCTCTGAGCCTGAGCAACTACCAAGCTAGTCAATAACTGCAAAGCACTCCGCATATCCTGGTCTGTAGTGCCAGACGGAGGAGCTGGAGGTGCTGGGTGCCACCTAATATCCTCTGGAGGAGACGGAGTAGATGAGGTATGAGACGGCATCTCACTCTGAGCCTCACTTTGGCCTGCTCTGGCTTGGGGCACCTGACTGGTACCCTCTCCCGCAACTGTATCAAGCCGTCTACTAATTGTTTGTTTCCTAGTCGAAGGCATCGCTGAAAGAAAACAAGGTGAATATTAGAGACGAACACTTACGACTCAACTCTATGCACGATCTAGATTCGGGAAGAAGGTAACAACCCTAGATGTCATGTAGCCTCCCGATTATAAATGTGGCGCGCTACACATCCATAATCAAGACTCTACTAGACACGGCTCATAGAAAATCCCTAGGACATACTTGCTCTGATACCAAGTTTGTCACGACCCAAACTGGAGGACCATGACTAGCACCCGACCATACTTGCCAAGCACCAACGTACCTTTTATCTAACCTTCTTTATTATCTTTTAGGTTGACTAGACCAATATAAATGGTAGACATGGATCATGAACAACCAACAATAAAATATGATTGCATGAACCTACATAACATGGGATGACCAGACAATCAAGAAACATGGTACAAGCTTCCACGCTAAAATGAAAGACTATACAACAAAAACCAGCCGACAAGGCATACCAAACTATACATGAGTCAACACTTGTCTATGAGCCTCTAAAGGAACATAAGTGCTGCAACATAGTCGGAACAGGGCCCCCGACATACCCATAATGTCTATAACAAAAATGCATACCAAGACCAAGGCAAGTCCGGAGAAGGGATCTCGCCAATCACCGCCGAACTGGACAACCTACTGTGATGGGGGAGCTACACCTGCCTGTCTATCAGGACCTGCAGCACGACATGCAGCGTCCACAAATAAAAGGACGTCAGTACGAATAAAGTACTGAGTATGTAAGGCAGAGAACCATAAATATGAACAAAAATGTGAGCAGGGATAGAGAATATACAACCTGTAACATCTGAGTACCTCTGAGGGCTACTGACATGAAATACATGATACATATGTATAAATACATAATCTTTTAAAACATACGCCTCTGTGGGCATCATCATCATCATATCGTACCCCGCCGTAATAGGCTCGGTAAAAACATACCCGGCCATTATAAGGCTCGGTAGAATCGTACCCGGCCACGTGGAGCTCGGTAAAACCCAACTGATCAGTGGTTGCACAATAGGTGCCGTACCCGGCCGACTATAGCGCGGCTCGGTAGAGTAAAATAGATACATATATATAATGCATGCTCAACTCATGGAAACACCTTGTAGACCTTTCGGAGTGACGTAAGGTCGGTATCCTATGTACACCTTATTAGGACTAACTCTTCACTATGAACCTTATAGGAATCAGGGAAGTACCAACAAGATTGATAACATAAGAATAAGAGAAGCAACATCAACATCAATTGTTCCATAAGAGGGGAAACAATGTAAGTACTGCTTAGCTTCTAAGAATAGAGTATCTTTGGAAGCTCATTCATTACATTATGTACAATCGGAGTCGTGCAAAAGAAGGAAAGGGATAGCCACACATACCTTGTATATACTGCCACAACCTCAAGCTATGCAAACGTCACGACTCCTTAGTCTACAATAGGAGAAATGACACTATCGTTAACGTTTAAGCGTCGCAACTATTATGTACCAACCACAATCTATTTTGTGATGAAACGGACAGCACCTCCCCTATATATAGGACTTCACACCATTCAAAACAATCACCAAACAGCCTAAACAACATCAATAATAAACATATTGAGCCTTCCAAAACAGTCCACACACAACCTAATCACATCATACATATGACGGCCACTATAGTCGTATCAAACGACCCAAAAATATTACCAAGAACTAGCAAACCACAACCCAACATATATATGGTGTTTCTCCACACCCTGCCTCCTCCAAAACTCCACAAAACAGTAATAAAAAACGCAGCCCAACAGCAACACAAAACAGTCCACAAAACAGTCCGCTACAAGTGAATAACTTGAACTCACGGCTTCCGATCACCGTCCCGTGAGTTCTTACATGTATATAACGAATTGCCATGAATTTACAGAAGAATAAATGTATGAAATATAGCAGTAAACTCACCTTTGTTGTTGGATAACTCAGCCTTTAACTTGGTTCTTCAAACTCTAGTGTTTACCCCCAATTTGAACTTGAAAGAGAGGGAAAATCAATTAGGGTTTGTGGATAAATTTTGGGAGGAATTTTGCAGAGTCTTAGGTCTGGTTATTTGTGAAATATAAAGAGGTATATATTGCAGAAGATAAGCCTTTTAATGGGCTGCTTATCTGACCCGAAATCCCCTCTTTTGGGCCGACATTAAACCAAGTAGGTGACTCACCTACTTGCACCTAGCAGCTTGTGCGAGTCTCACGAAAATGTCTATATCTCTCTATTCCAATGTCGTATTGCTAAACCGTTTAATGCGTTGGAAACTAGACTCATAGATCTTAAATTTGGTGGGTAGATCACCCCGTAATTCCAAGTGTATTGGGAGAAATACTTAATAACATTTGACCTAAAGTGTAGGTAAAACTATGAACCTAAGTTGCAACAACTTTTGTCGACTTTTGTTTCATAACTCGCTTGACTTCAACAATTATGATACGGATATTATATGATTCAAATACCTTAAATCATGACCTCCTAAGTATATTAAGTATTTATAGGTTTACCCAAAAGTACGAGTTACAACATCCTTGATTCGTTTAACGTCTAATACTTGTTAATCACCCTTATGCACCCTTGTATCACTTAAGATTAATCGGATTAACTTCTTATCATCTCAAGGATAATTCCTTCTTGGATTTGTGTTATCTAACTTATGGAATGAACTAACGTGTGTGGATATGGGTTATAACATTCTATCATATCAGAAAGAGGTACCCAGTTCACTTCTCAGTTCTGGAGGACATTTCAGCGAGAGTTGGGTTCACAGGTAGAGCTGAGCACAACATTTCATCCACAGACAGGATGGGCAGTTTGAGCGTACTATTCAGATACTGGAGGACATGTCGCATGCTTGTGTCATTGATTTCGGTGGTTCATGGGCTGATTACTTGCCTTTTGCAGAATTTACGTATAATAATAGCTATCAGTCCAGCATTTAGATGGCACCGTATGAAGCTTTATATGAGAGGCGGTGTAGGTCCCCAGTCAGTTGGTTTGAGCCCGGCGAGGCTAGTTTGTTGGGGACAGAGTTAGTTCAGGATGCCTTAGACAATGTGAAGGTGATTCAGGAGAGACTTCGCACAGCTCAGTCGCGTCAGAATAGTTATGCGGACCGGAAGGTCCAAGATGTGTCTTATTCAGTAGGTGAGAAGGTGTTGCTGAAGGTTTCGCCTCTGAAGGGCATTTTGAGGTTTAGAAAGAAAGGAAAGTTGAGCCAAAGGTTCATTGGACCATTTGAGGTGCTTAGGAAAGTTTGGGATGTGGCATATATGCTTACTTTGCCACCCAGTTTGTCGGGAGTTCACCCGGTGTTTCATGTATCTATGCTCCAAAAGTATGTTGGAGAACCGTCACATGTGATAGACTTCAGCACGATACGGTTAGATGAGGACTTGACCTATGATCTGGAGCCGGTAGCCATTTTGGGTTACAGGTTCGTAAACTGAGATCTAAGGACATAGCTTCAGTAAACGTGCAGTGGAGAGGTCGTACCGTGGAGGAAAGAACTTGGCAGACCGAGCAAGAGATGCGGAGCAGATATCCACACTTATTTGATACTCCAGGTATGTTTCTTAACCCGCTCGCGGATGAGCGTTTATTTAAGTTCAGGAGAAATTAACAACCCAACCTGTTGTTAGGGGAGTTATTACCCCGTTTCCTTCATTTAACACTTCAATATGCTTAATTATATGTGTTTGGAAAGTTAGAAGCAAATCGAAAAGCATTTAGATAGAAATGAGGTCATATACCTCTTTATGAAAAGGATAGTTTAGAAAAGTTAACTGAATGTTGACCGGTGCGTTAGATAGCCCGGAATTGAATTCTGATGATTCGACTAGTTTCGTGGGATCATTTATGACTTAGGAGAGCAATCGGAATCGAATTCGGAGGTCCGGTGTAGTTTTAGGCTTGAATTGGCTAAGGTTGAATTTCGGCGAAATTCGAGTGGTAGGTGAGATTTTGATTCAGGGGTCGGAATGGAATTCCGACAATTTATGTAGCTTTGTTATATAATTTTGTATATGTCTGCAAATTTTCAGGTCATTCGGACATCGTTTGGTCGGGTCTTGGATTGAATGTTAGTTTCGGAAGTTTGAAGAAAACATAGGCTTGAATCCGTGTGAAAATGGCGATTTTGATGTTTAGGGTGGTGTTTTTATGATTAGAACCAGTCTGTATCGTATTTTGAAGTATGTTGGTGGTTTTCGTTGGGGTCCCGGGGGCCTCAGGATGAATTCGGACCATCATCCGGGCATTTGAAACTTGGAAAAAACTGCAGAAAATTGCAGAAAACTATGCAGGACTGTAAAACTTCGCGTTCGCGAGGCTAAGGTGGCGTTCGCGTAGGCTAAGTGGGAATGAGCTTTGCGTTTGCATCCCTGGAGGTCGCGTTCGCGTAGCAGGAAAATGGAACGCATCGCGTTCGCGATCAGCATGTCGCGTTCGCGTAGGAGAGTGAGGGGGGTGCATCGCATTCGTGTGAGGGAGCGTCGTGAACGCATAGAGAAATCCGAGCGGCTGGGAATTTGTGCTTCGTGAATGCGTGGGAGGCGTCGCGTTTGCGAAGAGTAAACTGAGCTAGGCATCGCGAATGCGTGGGAGGTCACGCGAACGCGTAGAGCAAAATGGTCTGACAGTGAATTAAAACCCAGAAGTAGTGTAGTCGGGGGTTCATTCACCAAAAACACAAATTTTGAGCCCTAGAGAGAGAAACTCACGGGAAAACGCTGGGAATTCATCGGGTATTCATCGGAGGTAAGTTTCTTGACTCAAAAACGTAATTTTATGGCAGAATTAACATCAATCTTCATGAATTTGGGTAGAAACTGTGAAAAATTATGGCCTAGGTATTGAAAACAAAAATTTGACTTACGAAAGGCCATTTGAACTCCGTTTCGATAAATTTTATATGCACGGACTCGTGGCGAGACGAGGATCGCGTTGGTAAAACAGCGGGCCTGGGGTCAGGGTTTTACCAACTTAGTGCAATTTTGCGTACTTCGTATAAATTGAATTGGGTTATGTTTCTTTGACCCGTAATTGACATAATTGTTGTGGTTTGACTAGATTCTATGCGCGAGGCAGCAAATTCTAAAGGAAAAGGCATTACGGACGAGTCTACGACCGGCTAGAGGTGAGTAGTTTGTGTATATGATAGCCTGAGGATTCGAAACCCCGGCTTAGCACATTGTGACACTAGTAGGGTGTGGCTCGCACCCCGTGGCAGGTGCGGGATTAATTGTGACTGGGGATTGAGACTTAGTCTATCCCGGATGAGTATAATATAATAATTGTGGTTGAAAAACACTGTGTTTGATATAATTTGTGAGTTGTAAGCCGTGTTTGGGGCCTTGTGCCGACCTGTAGTATCCCTAGGGGATAGTTATATATGTGATAGCTATACTTGCTTAATCACTGATCTCAGTAATGGTTTGAAGTCACCGTATTGAAATGTTAAGTCACCATTTTTGGGAAAATTAATACAAGTTAAAGTATTTTCATAACTTATGAACTGGAACCTGGAAGTAAATAATTTGAGTTGTTGTGTGACTTATATATTTGTTGTGGACTGAGGATGGATCGGGCTGCACGCGTAACGGTTGATATGAGGATCAGGCTGCACGCCGCAGCGGTATTGCGCTTGGGCTGTAGGAGCCCCTCCGGAGTCTGTACACACCCCCAGTGAGCGTCATCGACGTTAAATGGATCGAGCTACACGTCGTAGCGGTTATGTGCATTGCATTGCATCTTTATCTGTTGAATTATCTGTGATAATTGTATTGTACTGTTGTTGCTAGTTCATAGGAGGATTGGACTGTAGTTTAGCTTCATTTTGTGGTATTCTATGGATTTCTTGCTTTCAGCTACTTGTATATATTTATTACTCACTGAGTACTTAGTACTCACCCCTACTCCCTGCACCTTTGTGTGCAGATTCAGGTACTCAGGAGAAGTAGACGAGCATTCCAGCTTTCACACAGTCATATCGAGTTGCTGAGGTAGTTGCCGGCGTTCGCGGAACCTAGCTTCTCATCTCTTTTAAGTTATTACTTTATGTTCAAATTTGAGTATTGCATACAGTATTCTCTATCACTATTCGGGTTTTGTTTAGAGGTTCTAGACTTGTGCTCCAGATCTTTGGGAGTGTTAGTTCGTTTTTGCACTTATTAGTATTTTGTTCGTATTATTATTAAGGGATTTTCTTTGACTCATATATTCTTCTTGAGTTGTTTGGGACTGATATTATCTGTGAAAGATTATTGTTGGTCTCGCTAGCCTAGCTTAATTGTTGGGCGCCATCACGACCTGATTTGGGTCGTGACAAAAAATATCAAAGTCCTATAGGCTTGATTAAGTGTAGTATTTAACAGCATTATTCCTGTCTTGAGCTCTTAACGGTGCCTGGAACATTTTGCTTTTCAGCATACATCAACTCGGATGTGTTTTCTCATCTAAGTTGCGACTCTTCTTAGAAATTTACCTGATGAGCGATTCAGAAGCATTTTATCCAGCGTTTCCCCAACATGTTGAGGTAGCATAACAACAAGTATGTGTATATCTAGGTCAGTTTCTTCAGGATGACAAACCATCTTGTAAAGTTCTGTAAGACAAATGGCATCCGTAAAACAACTGCAAGCAGTGATGTATCGGCAGCATTCAACCAACAAAAAACAGCAAGAGCTCCACATAACACCCTCAGACAAATAACAATAAGAAGAAATAACACAAAATTTATCCTTAGGCTTCATTTATCCAAAACTTATTATTGCTGCAGAATACATTCAGTTACTGGTATCAACCTGAGTACACTACATATTCATCAATCATCAACTACCTTTTTCATTATTTACTATCAAGATTGTCGAAGCCCCTGCCGCTTCTGCATTATTAGCCTTTGTTGTGAATTTGCAATGGACGTGATCTACCATGATGACCTCGTCAGCAAGCTAACAACATAAAAAGCATTATCAGCAGCATAAAGCAAAAAGCCATTGCGATATATATTTGGTAAGCATACCTTCTTCCTTGGAGGCTTGCAACAATCCCGAGGGTCAGAAAGAGTAAGAGGAGTTTGCCATGCATTTTTCTCCTTTGACACAATAGTAGTGCCAAATCTAGCGCCAACACCAACAAATTCTGCATCTTCTTTACCATCAATCCAACTTTGAACTTTCACCTAACCAAAAAAGGGGAAGAAGAACAATTGAAACTGAAATGGAGATATTTTTCATTTTTTTCTGGGTAAGGCGTACACATTTAAATAGACAAAGACTCATTAAAATATAGCATCAACCTAAATAAAGCACCTCCCACAACTAAATATCCAATAGCCAAAGCACATTTGTACTTGGTGGTAAAACAGTTTAACAAAATCACATTGTAAAAACTAATATTGACTAATGCAAGCACAGTTGATCATGAGTAATTACCCAACGAAAAACAAAGAGTAACCATCAAGATGTCAGCTTTGCATAATGTTATATGTATTATGGAAAACAATCTGGACAAATAGTTTGTAATCTGATCCCATAACTCCTATAATAAGCCACCAATGTATTGGAATAAAAAACGCAGTAACAACACCTGGTTGAGGAGCAAAAAAATTGTTCCTTTTCACAGCCTTCTTCTTCAAACGTAAACCCACACAAACCGGCTGTAAACTCCTTTTTAAAACAGGACCAAAATATATGAAAATAATCCTGACATATCTGTATTTACAACAATATTTTTAAATGTTAATTTTTATATAGAAAAGAGAAATATATTAAAAAAATAACATAAAGTAAAGCGTACCTATCAAAAGCTACAAATGTGTTATCAACAGCTATTGTCACCCTTGGCTAATTAATCTCAGCAACAAAAGTAGTAGTTAAACCTCAAAAAAGATACTGATTATCTTTTGAATGTCAGACTAAATTTCGAAAAACTTCTTTAAAAACAACATTTGTAGCTTTAATAGTTATTTGTCCATCGTCATCACAAACCAAAATTTTTAATCCCTTTTTGCTTGTCACCCGAGAAAGAGCAACATATAATTGTCCATGTGTAAATACTGGCTTCTTCAAAAATAAACCAACGTGAGACAATGACTGTCCTTGACTTTTGTTGATTGTCATGGCAAAAGAAAATATTGGAAATTGTCTTCGCTGGAACTTAAATGGAATTCTAACATCAGATGGAGTCAATGTCATTCTTGGAATAAATACTTTCTGGCCGGCCACCTGTCCCGCTAACACCTTTGCTTCAATAACTTGATTTCCATGTTTAGTTATTATCAACCTTATTCCATTACACAATCCTGCTAACTGGTCAATATTTCTTAATAACATTACAGGAATACCAACCTTTAGAGTAAAAGCATGATTTGGAACTCCAGAACATTTAATTGTATTTAAGAATTCAGGAGTGTGTACATGTTCTAGTGGTGAATAAGTATTGTCAGAACTGCACATTGTATCGGAACTCAAATATGATTTCTCATAATTTTGATTAAGAGAAATTATATATTCGTTGATTGATTCCACCATATCAAGAGTTGGAGTAAGAATGGCTTTATGCTGTAGGTATCCTATATCATTGCGGCTATTGATATCCGGATATGTGCTCTCTACAATTGCAGATATTGGATCAACACATTCTATTATCAAAAGATCATCTGGTATTTCTACTTTTTCATTTCCCTCAACAGATGTACCAACTATACCATCACCAATTGCCAATATCCAATCTGAAAAAATTCTCAACTCATCTACATCTCTCCCAATTTCATTACCTTGCAATCTCATATTCTTTGTTAACTTTAAGAGTTGACAGTGAGGCCACAAATAAGAAGAATTGAGAGAAGCATTAACATATCTACTACCTTTTGGAATGACAGGTAATATTTGTCTGAAGTCACCACCAAGAACAATTGTTTTACCTCCAAATGGTAGGTGTAAATTGGATGGATCTTTAAACTTAAGAATATCTCTTAAAGTTTTATCAAGAGCTTCAAAACAATATCTATGCATCATGGGTGCCTCATCCCAAATAATCAGCTTTGCCTTAATAATTAAATTTGCTAAAGGACTACCTTGCTTGATATTACATGTTGAATCTTCAGTTATATTTAGAGGAATTACAAATCTTGAATGAGCTGTTCGACCACGGTAACAACAAAGATGCAATCCCGCTAGATGCAACAGTTAAGACAATATCTCCTCTAGATCTTATGGTAGAAGAAAGAGTTTTCCAAATGAAACTCTTTCCCGTTTCTCCAAAACCATATAAAAAGAAAAATCCACTTTTTTCTTCATTCACATCTCTTATTATTTTTTCATAAACTGACCTTTGCTCATCTGTCAAATTCTTTACTAATTGTTGATGTTCCTCCGCCAAAGCGTGTTTCTTATAACGTAATTCATCCCGTATTAATCTATTACTATTGTCAACTTCTTCCGTATTATAAACAGGCCTTGTCATTGTTGGAAAATCCTGAAAACTTCTTCCACAACCTTTCAAAAAACTTTCAAGCTTTTGCAAACAATGATTTTTCAATTCTTCATTTGTTAGCTCAACTTCTGAAATTACATGAAATTATAAAATAACTAAATACAAATAAATTTTAAAGTTTAATTTAACCTCATGAAATAAAATAATAAGAGTAACAAAAAACTGTACTGGTCAATAGTAGTTTACATTAATTTAAAGAACATTTAACGTACATATAATTTGAAGTAATAATATAGTCGAAACAATGTGTTTCACTTTATTTATTTAAATTTATAATAATGTGAATATGCAATTTGTTATTCGTAATGTATCAAAAAATAAAAGTTTTTACATTAATAAAAGTTAATAGAATTATTTTCAACTAAAGTAGAGAATGGATAAGAATTGATTATAGGCTTTGCCGAAGCTTTAGGGCATTAAATACAATGAATTGATTATTAATTAGTATTTATGTCTGGAAAGTGCATTATTTAGTTCGAATATTATTCCAACCATCTAAAAGAACAATATTTTAAAAGACAATAAAAAAAAATTGTTTAACAAACAATAAGTTGTTGAGTCAATTTTGTATGATATTGGAAAACAAAAAATAAGTAAATGAACAATCGAATTAAGATAAATGATGTAACTAAAAAGAAAATTAATTAATAAAGTTACGCAAATCGGCCATCCTTCATAACTATCATAATATAAATCGAAATTGTAAGCATTTTAAAAAAATACCCGGGTAATCCAATATTCTTCTTTATTCATGAAGGATATTTTCTGCTAGTAAATGCCAAGTTGCTTGTCAAACAAATTCTGGACGTGACATTGAATTTGATAAAAGTAGCATAGCAAATAATTGCCTAAGATATGATGTCGTTCCCCAATTACTTGCTTCTATTATAGCATCCACGTATTCCTTGTCATCATCTAATAAACCAAGCGCATAACATGCATCTCTAAAAGTTTCATGATCAACCCCGTTGATTCTTTTCAAATCGTCATAACTCTTTGGACCTTTAATGACATTCAGCAACAATCTAAGGTAATATTGCTCGCCTGAGCCAGGTGGGACAAAAAATATTCTCCCAATAGAAAATGCAGATGTTCTTATTTTTTCCCATCTTTTTAAGTTTTGTTTCCCCACAAACTTTAGAGGGAATTCTGCATAAGTCAATTCTTTTGCTTCAGCAAATGTCTTATTAGTTTCAAACCAGCTTAAAAACATAGATTCCTTTACGGTTGGTCTATTGAGAACAACATCAATTGGATCATCATCTGAAAATATGACCGTCTGATTATTTGGTAGGTGAAAAGATAGCCTTTCGACCGGTGGTTCTCTATGGTGTATTGGGAATTTAAAAATTCTCCAAGCAGCTTCACAAGGTGATATGTATCGGCAATCACAATACATATTTATTTCATCAATGACCCCCGATTCTTCATTATTTACACTTTGAGAAAAAGTTACGGTGACACGATCATTACCTTTACTTACATACTTAAATAAGCATTTAATGGATCGTCATTGATTACACCACTCCACGTTAATATGTGCACCATACTTCATTAATAAAAATCTATTGTGTGGTACAACATACCTATTATCCAACTCAATACCAACTCTCTTTGCATTTCTACCATCATCCCTTCTTCTATAAATTGGATACCCATCTTCATCAATTGTAGTTGATGACACAAATTTTTTTGGAAAGTGCTTTTTGCATCTACCATTTTTCATGCACGGAGAACATTTTCTAGCAGTACCACAAGGACCATGCATCATGAAATTTGTAATAGCATTATAATAAGAAGGATCTACTTTTTTATCTGGTAATTCTGGTGAAATTATTCCATCGATATCAGCGATATTTGGGTATTTATTCTTAAGAAAAACCAAGATATGTGCATGAGGCAGGCCTCGCTTTTGGAATTCAACTGTATAAATCACTGAACAATGAAGATGTAATTAGATAATTATGCTTATATGTTAGTTAATTTAAATATTATAATATGATAATATTAATGCGCAAACATTATAATTTTGTAGAACATTTAAATTGTACCTGCTTTTACTTCTCCAAAAATTTTATTATCGCGTAGATCCTTTATCATGCGATCCAACTTGATTTTGAAAACCCTTGTTAAAATTTCGGGACGATCATCTGGAGATAATCCCCTACTCTCAACAAATCTAGTGCCATTTTGGGTTGCAAGTAAAAGTGATGAACAGATCAGGGTACCCCGCCCATTTTTAAATTTCCATGGCATCTTGATAATTCTGGCTGGAAGAGAGTATAACTCTTTTTCCTTGAGAAGAAGGTTGCATATCCCCATGTAAAACAACATCTTCTAACCATTTATAAAAATGTGCTGTCAATTATTTTTGATGAAGCCTAATAAACCTTAATCGAGAAGATTCCATCATTGTATAACCATCTACCAAGAATTGCTGAAATAATCTTCTAGCTGAAACAATTGTTGGATGTTCATCCTTCCTTTCTTGGATTTTATATGATAAGTACTCACGTGTGCTAACACATTTTCTTCCACCAGCTGAATCATCAATATCATTTAAAGGAATATCTTCTCGATATCCATCTTCACCATACGGAAAGAGTAAAGGATATTGCAAACCTAAGTACGCTGCATTTAATTCATTTATCCTTTGTAGTTGTCCAGATTGGCTTTCAACTATGATATCTTTGTCACACCTTGTTTGTTCAAAATCTCCTACAATCAAAGCAGTAACCTCCAAAACGGTTGGTAAATTATATCTTCTTCCATCAGAACCTCTTTGCCCAATCAATCTAAGTCTAACATTTGAGGTCCCAACTGCTTGAAATTGATCCCTCACCATTCTAAATGACTTTGCAAGAACATTGTTCTCATCAAGCATTTGCTTCAAGTCATTCACAATTTCAGCATGAAGTTGATTGTTTAATTCACCACGGCTATAAACAAAAATATTGAATTCAACTAACAATTTATGTCATATTAAAAATAAAATTTCAAAATAATTTGATTAACCAATTGTATATTGTAACCTGATAGCTTGAATTCTATTGTCCACCTCATTTTCTGTATCATAGATATAAAGCTGAGCAAATTTTGGAGAAGATCCCTCGGGAGGTAGTAAGCTTCCAATCTGATGGTAGTTTTTTCCAGACAATCTAAATGTTCTCCGTCCCTTAGTTTTGTTGACAGAGAAGTCCACCTTTCCTCCCATTGATGTAAATGCAAATATAGAATTATATGTTCGAATGTTCTTGTCACGACCCGGATTTCCCACCATCGGGGGTCATGATGGCGCCTACTTGTGGAAGCTAGGCAAGCCAAATATTAATTACCAAATTCTTATTAAGACTTTAAAATTAAAAACAAATAAATCACATCGAAATAATAAAACTTAGCGGAAGACTTAGTCAATCTTATCAAATATGATAAAGAAAACCCAAACATGATACACTACCCAAGACTGGTGTCACAATATTCACGAACTTCTAAGAATAATACACACAATTGTCTGAAAGAAAATATAAGCCGTTTATCTCGAATACATGAGATAACAGAATGAAATACATAGATAGAAGAGACAACGGGTCCTGCGGACGCCTGCAAGGCTATCTCGTAGTCTCAGTAGTCGAAATATCCACAATCGCTATTGTCGCTGCTGCTGTCCGTAACCTGTATCTGCCCAAAAAGAGCGCAGAGTGTAGTATCAGCACAACCGACCCCATGTGCTGGTAAGTGCCTGGCTTATCCCAGCGAAATAAAGACGAGACTAAGGTCAGTCACCCACATAAACCTGTACAGTTGTAATATATATATATATATATATATATATATATATATATATATATATATATATATACAAAATATTTATAAGGAAAGACTTTGCTCTGAAATAATAGTCAATAACTCGTGATATCCAGAATAATATAATCCACCGAATAAATCTTACTTTCATGTCTCAATTCCTTTCTCATTTCATATCTCGTGGTAGGCGTACCACCCGCTCCCAACTATCACAGTAACTACATCTTGTGGTAGGCATACCACCCGCTCCCAAATATATCAATAGGCTACCGGCAACTATGGCCAATGCCAAGATTTAAATCACTTTGTGGTCGGCGTGCCACACGATCCCATTTCTTATTATATAAGTGGTCGGCGCGCCACACGATCCCAATTCATAAATATATAAGTGGTCGGCGCGCCACACGATCCCAATTTATAAATATATATATTACCGGCATTTAGCCAATAATCTCTACGCATCAACAATATTTATAATTACCGGTTTTAAACCAATAATTGATAATAATTTTAACAATTCATCTCCATTACCGGTGTCACACCAATAACTCTTAATCAACAATTTATTCATAACTAAATTCCTATTCCTTCGAGCTAGGATAGAACAAACACTTACCTCGAAAGTTTATGAACGATTCAATCCGTAGCAATGCCTTTTCCTTTTGAATTTGACTCCAATCCAATCGTATCTATACACAATTGATTTAATATCATCAATTCTACTTAACAAACTAGTTCATATTGCTAAATATGGTTTTTACAACATTCTGCCCGGAAAAGTAAAAATCGACCCCGGGCCCACATAATCGAAACTCAAGTTTCGAACCAAAATAAGTTCACTCAATCTTCCATGAGTTCAAATATACAATTTGTTCTTAAGTTTGACACCAAAACGAGGTCTAGATCGCAATTTCTTTGAAAACCCTAGCTATACCCATTTCTCTAATTTTTCTACCAATTTACACATATTTAGGCCTAGGAATTCAAATAATATTGATAGGAAACAAAGAAAACGAGTCAAAAATCACTTACCCAAGAAGTATGAAGAAGGATTGCTCAATAATCGCCCAAGAAGCTGTGGATAAGAGAGAGGTTTGTCAAAATGGGATAAAATCCCGTAAGTGTTCTGTTTTGGGTATTAATTCACTGGGCGGAAATTTACCCTTCGCGTTCGCGTGCACTGTGTCGCGTTCGCGAAGGGTTGGACAGAAATGGGCATCGCGTTCGTGTGGACACAGTCGCGAACGCGTAGAAGAAAATCTGGGGGCTTACAATTTGGCCTACGCGAACGCGTGGTGCCTTACGCGAACGCGTAGAAGAGGCAGGCCAGGCTCCGCGAACGCGGGAGCCTTCACGCGAACGCGTAGAGGAAAAAGGCTGGAGTCCATGTTGTTGTACGTGAATGCGATCATATGGACGCGAACGCGTAAAAGGGGAAAGAGAAGCCTTCGCGAACGCGACCAGGTGGACGCGAACGCGAAGAAGGAATATCTGCTGCAGATTTTCTGCAGTTTTTTCCAAGTCCAAAACCACCCCGATGCCTATCCGAAACTCACCCGAGCCCTCGAGGCTCCAAACCAAATATGCACACTAACTCAATAACATCATACGAACTTGCTCGAGCGATCAAATCGCCAAAATAACATCAAAATCAATGAATTGAGCCTTAAAACTCAAGAATTCTTTCAAATTTCATAATTTCCAAAACATCCAATTTAAGGCCGAAACACGTCAAACGACGTCCATTTTCAACCAAACTTTACAGGAAGCGCTTAACCAACATATATGACCTGTACCGGGCGTCGAAACCAAAATACGAGCCCGATAACAGTACTTTTTAATCAAATATCAGTTTCATTTTCCTTAAATATTTTCAGAAAATAATTTAACAAAAAAATTCTTTTATCGGGGTTCTAGACCTCGGATTTCAATTCCGGGCATACGCCCAAGTTCCATATTTTTCTACGGATTTTCTAAGACCATCAAATCACGGGTCCGGGTCCGTTTACCAAAAATGTTGACCAAAGTCAACCATATCAATATTAATATCAAAATTCTTCAAATTTTTGACATATTTAACATATTTCAACATAGACATTTTCCAGCTTCGCGCCCGAACTGTGTACGCAAATTGAGGCAACTATAAATGAGGTTTGCAAGACCACAAAAGCTCGAAATGATTAATAAAACAAGTGATGACCCTTTGGGTCGTCACGTTCTCCACCTCTAAAACAACCGTTCGTCCTCGAACGGACAAAAGAAAGAAGTACCTGAGTCAAGGAATAGATGAGGATATCGGCTCCGCATGTCAGACTCGGACTCCCAGGTCGATGCCTCAGGAGGCTGACCCCTCCACTGAACTCGCACAGAAGGAAAACTCTTCGACCTCAACTGTCGAACCCGCCGATCTAGGATAGCTACCGGCTCCTCTTCATAGGACAGATCTTTGTCCAATTGGACAGTGCTAAAATCTAACACGTGCGACGGATCGCCGTGATATTTTCGAAGCATGGACACATGAAACACTGGATGTACAGCTGATAAGCTAGGTGGCAAGGCAAGTTTATATGACACCTCTCCCACACGATCAAAAATCTCGAATGGCCCCAATAAACCTAGGGCTAAGTTTGCCCTGTCACACCTCCTTTCGGCGCTACCGCACCCCGCGAAGGGCTTGGTAAAAAGGAGTTTTTCCAATTAAAGGACAATCGAAACGGGATTCACTTATTAAGAGATTCAGAGTCGCCACTTGGGAGTTTTTTGGTGTCCCAAGTCACCGGTTCGAATCCTGAATCGAGGAAAGGTTTAACTCTATTTAACAGTCTGCGAACCAGAAATCTGGATAAGGAATTCTGTTAACCCGGGAGAAGGTGTTAGGCATTCCCGAGTTCCGTGGTTCTAGCATGGTCGCTCAATTATCATACTTGGCTTCTCTATCTGATTTTTATAATATGCCTTAACTTATGTGCAACTTTTTAATTTTTTAACCGCTTATGATTTATTGTCATTTTATGAAATTGCGACATCGTGAGAACGTATTTCGGACCACACCGTACCGCTACACCTGCGGCCTTAGGTACATTTTGACTTCGTCGAGACTTGGATTTGGGTCACATAAATATGCACCCGGGTTTAAGGAGATAACATTATTAAATACGCGCCTAAAGATACTAATGCGTTATTGTTTTGGGAATGCCGTGAAATCCGCTAAACGGCACGTCCCGAAATCTAAATATTTTATATATACATTTATGAGGGCCCCGCAACTTATTCATTCTTGTTTGGCGAGGCTCGTCTCATTTTATTTTTTTAAAAGGGCAAACCTAAAGCAATTATGATTCTCTACTTTATTTTTCTCTAAAAGAAGAAACCCTAATTTATTTAGTAAGATTACCAAGACTCGTTATGGGTTACATGAAACGCACCCTCCGAATTTTTAGGCATTGTAAATATGTCACGTGAACCGTACCCATAATCACCATAATGTATTAATTAAGAATTTGCCTAAGGTATGCTAGTATTCTTGGAATCAGCAACTATTTACTATAGACTACATGAACAAAGTGAGCTAGCTACGTATATTTACAAGGATTAGATTAATTACAACTCTTGTTAAACTAGGCTAAAGAATCAATTAACTCGTTGTTATATCCGTCTCGACTCTAATTTTTTAGGTTTCCTATTTTTTACCTTCATAAAGAAAGTTAAACAAAATTTCTAAACCACACATTGACACAAAACAAAACTAATTCCATCAACAACGTAATCTACCTTTCAAGCTACTGTCAAGCAAACATATTAAGCATAATTTAACTACATTTTTAAACAAATCACTCTAAGCTACTGTAAAACAAATATAACCCTCATCCAAACATCAAAATATTCTAATCAAGAGACCGTGAGCACAAATAAAGTGCTTAACAAATAATACATGAGATGACTTGTAATATGAAAAAAAACTAAGGAAAAGAAAACGAACCTTTATTCGCTTTCAAAGTATACAAAGAAAGGCAGCGAGCAAACCCGCTAACAAAAGACCACGTTGAAACCTTGAAACTTACCGGAAAATATGAACCAAACCAGAAACACGGCATCAACGACCTCCTTAACAGTAATGGACAATTTGGAGTTGTTTTGGAGTGAGTTCGACGATGTTTTGGAGCTGGTTCGTTGCTGTTTTTTTTTTCCAGCGACTGGAGGAGTTGTTTGGACGTCAACAGTGGCGCCATTTGGTTGCTGTGGTTTTTCTGCTGGAACCGAAGCAGCACGCAGCTCGGCTGGTGCTGCCCGGTTGTCGCGACGAATGGAGCAGGTGGACGTGGTATGCGACGTGACGAGCAGCGAGACGACGTCGGTCGACGACGCAGAGGCGGCGTCGATGGTTGCTGCTGGACGTTGCAGGTGGAAGGGTGGGTTCGTTAGGGTTTTCTCATGGTTGTTTCCGGTGGTCGTGCGACTGGTCGGAGACGAGGAAGTGAAGGCTGGCGAGGTCGGCTAGAGAGGGACAGCAGTTGCGGCTGTTTTCTTTGTTAAAGGGAAAGGGTTCTAAGGTTTTTGTGTTGTGTTCATGAAGGAGATGATGATAAGAGGGGGTGTCTGGGTGTTGTGATTGCTGCGTTTTTTTTGTCAAAAAAAACCCCCCGCTGCAACCGTCCAATGCTCCTTTGTTTTTGTAACTCTCTAAAATGTGTTTTTTTTTTCCTTTTTCAAATCCCCCCTGACCGAATAGTGATCTCCTTCTCCCTATTGTTTCTCCTGTTCTCCAAATAAAGACCCCCCCTCTCCCATTTTTTCTTTTTTTAAAAATAGGCTCCATGTCTTTTTTTTGTCTTTTTCTTTTTGTTTTTATCCCTTTGTCTTTTTCCCTTGTCTTTTTCTTCTTGTCTTTTTCTTCTTATTCCCCCATCCCATTACGCATTGTCCCCCTTAGTGTAGTGTGTGTCATGTGTGTTGTATGGGTTATTTTTGTCCGTGTTACCCGTGTGGTGGACTCGGATTATTACGGGCTAGGTCCGAAAATTATAAAACCGGGTAGTTTGAACCCGAATATTATTCTTCGCCCGGAACCGAAAATGATGTTATTTAATTAATCCTAGGTAATCAAAATAACTATAATACTCATAATTAAAATAAAACTATTTTTTTTATATTTTTCAAGTTTAAAATAACTACAAAATATTAATGAAACTATTTTTTATTATTTTCGTTTTTATAAAAAGATAAAAATATAAAGTACTATTTTTGTATTTTTCAAGTTTAAAATGACTACGAAACCTTAATAAAACTATATTTTTGTTATTTTTCATTTTAAGGTAAAAATAAAGTAAAAGAGTCAAATTTAGCTAAAATAGCTATATTAAAACTAAACTAAATATTTTACGCTAAAAATATAAAAAATCTCGGGTAGGGGCAAAATCACGCATCTACAATGCCTGGGTATACTAAGATGATGAAAGACTTGATGTCACGGAAATTTTATTTCCAAGACTTGGCCACTGAGACTAAACTAAAAGAAGAGTATGTGACCGAGCCCTTGTATCTGAGCTGCCTACATATCCTTGGCTATAAAGGAATCATGCCACGTGTAGTTCAGAAGTGAGTAAGAATATGGAGTAACCGAGGTGGAGAGCCAGTCGAGGTGTCGTTCCGTCGAGGTTCCGTTCCATCGAAGTTCCGGTCCGTGGTCCTGCTATTACATCAAAAATTAAAACATGAGAAAGACTAACTAAGCCTATCAGCTACTAGTTACAAGATTCCCATCTATAAGTCTTCTGAAGCTTGATCTTGAGTATTGGTTGGTGCTTCATGCGGACTCTAAATTTGAACCTTGATACTTGCTAGTTGTAGGTGCTGCTTTTCGGATCAAGACCAAGTATGCAGTGCTTGTGACCTCGGCCATGTCTTGAGCACACCACATCTTTCATCAACTTCTGCACTTGGATTAACTCCTTGCCTTTTATTTTCATTGTGAGTGACTTCTGTTGATCATCTCGGACTGTTGACTCGCATTCTGGTCGCAAGCTTCTTTTGTTGCTATCTTGCATTGCACTCCGAAGCGAATTCCCTTACTTGTGATCTTCGAGCTATTCTCCTTCGAAGTCTGAATCTATCTTTTCTTATCCTTGTTGCCTTCCTTCTGATTCATGCTAGGGATTTCCGTTACACTTTGCCACTTTTCGATTGTTCACTATCCTTATCAAAACTTGGAAACTGAGATGCCGTTCTGCTTTTCTGGCGGGCTTCTAACTTTAACAACAAACTCTAATCATAAATCGCCATTCCATTCTTCATGCGGGCACCTGACTTCACCAACAACTTTGAAAATAAATCGTCATTCTTCTCTTCAGGCGGGCTCCTGACTTTAATATCAACTTAGAAAATATATCGCCACTCCTCTCTTCAGGCGGGCTCTTGACTTCAACAACATCTTTTGAAATAAATCGTCATTCCTCTCTTCGGGCGGGCTCCCGACTTCAACATCAACTTAGAAAATAAAACGCCATTCCTCTCTTCAGGCGGGCTCTTGACTTCAATCATCGACTCTCCATTCTTCGAGCGGGCTCCGACTTCAACAACATCCTTTGAAAATAAATCACCACTCCATTCTTCAGAGGCGGGCTCCGACTTCAACAACATCTTTTGAAAATAAATCGCCACTCCATTCTTCGAGCGGGCTCCCGACTTCAACATCAGCTTTTGAAAATAAATCGACATTCCTCTCTTTAGGCGGGCTCCGACTTCAACAACATCCTTTGAAAATAAATCGCCACTCCATTCTTCAAGCGGGCTCCCGACTTCAACAACATCTTTTGAAAATAAATCGCCACTCCATTCTTCAGAGGCGGGCTCCCGACTTCAACATCAACTTTTGAAAATAAATCGCCATTCCTCTCTTCGGGCGGGCTCCTGACTTCAACAACATCCTTTAAAAATAAATCGCCACTCCATTCTTCAGAGGCGGGCTCCCGACTTCAACAACATCTTTTGAAAATAAATCGCCACTCCATTCTTCGGGCGGGCTCCCGACTTCAACAACATCCTTTGAAAATAAATCGCCACTCCATTCTTCGGGCGGGCTCCCGACTTCAACAACATCCTTTGAAAATAAATCGCCACTCCATTCTTCAGGCGGGCTCTCGACTTCAACATCAACTCACTAACTCCATCCCATCCATGTCGCCTTCCTTTGCTTCCCGCACCACTTTCTTCTTCCTGCATCGCTTCTTGGGCCATCCTTTCTTCCGAATTACCTTGTTTTGGAATTGCTTTCCTCCTGGGTCATGTTATTTTTCTCTTGACTACTGGGGATATCTTTGGAACTAATTACTTACCTGCTGGGGTAATGCTGCTGGGGAAATCTTCTTTATTTCCTCTTTTTCTACCTCTTTCAAAGCCTTTATTCTCTCCCGGGATCGATGAGGATTGAAATGTCATTAGCTGGGGATTACACTGTCGGGGGATCCCTTTTCCTTTTTCCTCTTTCCAAACCTCATTCGGTACTCGCGCTTGGCTTCCTTGAAAACCTTGTAGGATATAATGCTGCTGCCGGAGAAATCTCGAAATCGGTGTTTCATTTTTCCGAGAACTGCTGGGGATGATACCGACTTCTTGCCTTTCTGAACGCAAGCTTCCTCGTTTTGTCCTGTCTGCTGGGGGTATAATTTCCTCTATCACAGCTTGTTATTTTCTTTCTTTCAAAGCTGCTGGGGATAACCGGGTTCAAAGATCATTTCCCCGCGTTATCTGGCTTTTTTCCCCAACCAGGTATTTGGTTTCGAGAAAATTTTCGCAACGGGAGAAAATTTTCCGCCCCAGTTTGAGAATCTTCTTCGTGGCATGCTTTTCTGCCAACAACCCCTCTTCTTCCTGTTTTAAATCAAAGAAAAATTAGTTGGTTTTTAAAATGTGGTGGCTGGTTGTGGTGCTCCTGCTGGGGACGGTTCTCCTCCTCTTTCCCTGCTCTGCGTTTCATTATCAGAACTTGCTGGGGATGTTATTATTTGATGATATTCATGCTGGGGATAGTTTTGTCCTTTCTTGCTCCCCCTTCCTCCCTTGACGACTCTTTATTCACATGCCTTTCCACGTTGTTCTCCACGGGTATCCTGACCACCCGAATTCCTGTGATAGTGATCCTGTGTAAAGACCTTGCATGTTTTGCTGGTGAACCATTTTCCTTGTTCACCCTTGTTACTGGAAATACCTCTTCTGCTGGGGATATCCTCCCTTCTTCTGTGGCGTTCTCCGACCTTTGAGTCTCACTGGCCTTGGCCTTGAGGTCATTAACCTTTACTTTTTTATGGAGGTATCTTTTATGATGTTGGTCTACCCCTTTGTCAACTTCCTCTTGTTGGGGAACATCCTTCTGGACATTGGCATTGCGCTTGTTCCCTCCTGACTTATACCACTTGGGTGTACCAATTAGAATCCCGTCTTTGGAAAGCTGATGGAAAATTTTGCAGTCATTTCTTGCAAATAGACTCTATTGGGGAATTTTCGATAAAAAGGAGAAAGATAAAAGGAAACAGAATAAAAGACAAATGGGAAGATGACTCTCTAAAAAGAAAAATTATAAAGTAAACCTATCAAACGTGGATACCAACTCTAATGGACATGACATGCACATATAGCCTATCCTCCATCGTTAAACCGCCTTTTGTAATCTTCGCCTGGGGCTTTCCCATCTGATTTCCAATCTCCGTCCGACTTGTAGAGCCCGAGGGGTTTTCACTACCAAGACTCTCTCATTTCGGTTTTTCTCTCATCTTTCATCGCCTTATGGTGCCTGTGAAGGTTTTCACCGCTAAGACTTTCTCATTTGTGTTACTTTTTCGCTCGGGATTGGTGGTGTTACTGCTAAGACTCTCCTATTTTCTGCTGGAGATCGGAGTCTTTCTGCCGGGAATCAGAGTGTTATGTCCCGATAAAACTTCTCTCATTTGCCTAATTCAGCCTCTTTTGAAAATTGGTCAAAAGGTCTTTCTTTGGACCGTAATGTGGGTTTGGATAGGGCTAGAAAGAAAGGGTATTAAAGGCTCGAAATAAAACAAATTGGGTTCAAAATTACAACCTTCGGAATCCTATATTTTCCTTACATAAACACAATTTTTTTTTACTGCCCCCGTTTCTTGCTTGGGGATTTTTTGGTTTTTATTTACACTATGACCGAGCTGTGAAGCGCCTACGTATCCTCTTTGAGGAATCAGGTCAAACGTAGTTCCCAATTCCTCTTTTTCAAGTTTTTTTTTTCATACATTTTTCTTTTTCTTTTCTTTATCTCTTTTTGTTGTTTTCTTTTTCTTTACTTTTTCTTTATCCCTTTCTTCTTTTGCCTTTCAAACTTGTGTTTCTAGTATTTGCAACTAATTCCGAAGGAGGGGTATGAAAGAATTTAAAATAAGACTCAAAGGGTTGACGATGGATAAAGTGTTTGGATAGCAGAACAAAATGCCTTCGTCATTCCAATCTTCAAAACATGCCAAGTGTAAACAACACAATTAATATTCGTCATATCTTTAAAGCACTCTTGGGCAACACTCTCATTTTCATTATTATGAACGACCCCATGTCAATTTTGGCCAGCTTGCCTTTGACTGTTTCCTTTTTACTTGCCCCGGTTTCACATGACTCAGGATCCAAATAGTCTCAAATTTTTTTTATTTCCTTTAGATGACCCGATCATCTTCCAATTGCTTCATGATTAACTTTTAGAATTAAGCCACAATTATGTGTGCGCGTGTCATGTCACTAGATTCGGCGTTTGAGCACAAGACAAATCTAAAGGGTAAAAAGAACTAAACAAATAAAATGACCGGAAGTAACAAAAGACCGAAAGCTTCATTAAACTAATGACGAAATGGTTTAATGACAAAACAAGCAAAACAAACTAGAGTACAACCCTGAAACAAAACTGGGCAAGACCAAAGCAAACTGTTAGGACAAAAGGGTTTGACCACAAGACAACCCTGAAATAACTCGGACAACAGAAATGACAACAAAAACGAACCACCAAAGCTCCATCTAGCTGACCAAAAGATGGAGTGTCTTCCCAATTACCAAGCACGACGCTTTAGCCACTAAGTTCTGCATCAATATTGCCGAGGCTGCCATCTGCTTCAACATTTTTAGCTTCAGTCAATACACCCCCCAGAGGATTCGTGTGCTCTCTGTCATCGTCATTGATCACAATCAACCACCCTTTTTGAATCATTCTTTCTATTTCCTTTTTCAAGGTACGACAACTCTCAATATCGTGCCCTCTGACATTGGAATGGTATGCACATCGTTCAGTAGGATCGAAGCTTCTTGCACGTGGATCGAGAGTATATTCAGGGAGCGGTGTAATCAGCCGACATGCTTTAACCTTTCAAACAGAACTTGCATAGGATTCTCCGATAGGGGTAAGAGCATTTTCTCGATTCAGCAACCTCTCCTACCCAAACGCCTTATTTGGCTTGAAACCTGACCCAGGGGGTTTCCGGTATGTTCGTGGGGGTTGGTAGGCTTTTTGTGGAGCTGGGTACCTGGAAGGTGAAGTACGATTTTGGGTGTCCCGGGAAGAGTAGTGGTGTTGGGGACGGGAGTAGCGTTGTGAAAACATAGCTGGAGGACGAGTAGTTGAACTAATTGAGCGGCTGGAGAAGTTGTGATAGGCGGGTATATATGGAGAATGTGGGGGATCATCTAACATCGGGTTCACTGTACGGGTAAGGACAGAGTCCAGGAAGCTAGGTGGTGGCGGGGGTGCTGCTTTTCCATCCATCCATGCCCGATACATGTCGGCCACATGTTGTCTCAATATTTTGACTTCTTCTACTAACATGTGGTTCCGTTCAACCAGCTGTTGTCGGGTGCCGGTACCAACCCACTCAGCCTTGAGATTCTCTGCCATTGTCCTCTAACTTTGTGTTACAGGGAAGAGTTATTTTAGAACCACAACCAACCACCTTTCTGTAAATGGACACAACAAAGCGAAGTCATCACGTTAGCGTTAGGCCATTTGACAGGTAGGTAAACGCACATTAGGGATGCAATAAACCTAGGCAGTTAAACCTTTCTGTCATGCATTTGCTTCGGTTTCATGCGTCATTCCAGCTTCTCATATATGTGCTTTCCCAACTTTCCTTTATTTTCTAAATTATTTTTGTTATTTTTCTATTTTTCTCTTTTTCTCTTCTCTTTATTTTTTTTCTTTTTGGTTATGGATATGGTCGAATCCTATGTGGATTGCCTACGTATCATGACCCCGCATGAATCAGACCGAGCGTAGTTCTTGCAAATTAATGCAAGAAATAAAGAGATGAATATTTGATTTTTTTTCTTTTTTTTTTAAAAAAAATTGTAAAAGCCGACTCCAACTACAAACTCTGATGAAAAACTTTCACACCTTGTGTCGGAGATTCTTACAAGAATAAAAATATTTTTAGCGCCAATTATGACTATTTCTACAAAATTAGCCATGTAATGGCTTATTTGACAAAATGGCTATTTTTGTAAAATTTATTTAAGAAAGATAAACTTGAAAATTTTCTCATCCTATGGCTCATGGGGCATCGTTCGACATCGCCATAAGCCAACATCAGACTGAGAAGTTTCTAATGTCAATTGACTATTTTTACAAAATTGGCCATGTAATGACTTATTTGACAAAGCGGCTATTTTTGCAAAATTTCATTTAAGAGACTACAAATTCAAAAATTTTCATCTTAGGGCCCATGGGGCATCGTTCAGCACCGACACAAGCCAACACAAGACCGAGAAAGTTTAAATGCCAAATGTGGCTATTTCAGCAAAACCATATGTTGTTTTTTTGCAAAGTTGAGTGATGACTCAAACTTAATTTTGCGGATAAGGCCTTTCAATATTTCCACGAGGGAATATTTCAAGGCTGTGCCCAAAAATCATTTACAAAGACTCAAAGTGACTATTCTTGCAAAATAGCCTTCTGGCGTCCTTTTGGGGAACATTCTGCTTATTTTAAGCAAGAATAGCATCACCCGATTTATTTATAATAAAATTAAAAATTTGACACATTTTGTTTTGGTTATTTTTGCAAAAGGGGTGTGAACCCGAACTTGACTTTGCGGTTATGGCCTTGCAATATTTCCACAAGGAATATTTCAAGGCTATGCTCGTAAATTATCTAAAATGACTCAAAGCGGCTATTTTTGTAAAAACAGCCTTCCGGCGTCCTTTCGGAACATTCGGCTATTTTCAAAAACGGCATCACTTTGATTTTATTGAAAATTAAAACTTTGACATTTTTTTTTTTAATTTTTTGAAGGGGTGGTTGGACCCGATGAGGGTTGCCTACGTATCCCACCTAATGGCGAGAATCAAACCTGCGTAGTTCGGTCAGATTATTTTATGACCAATTATTTCAACAAAATTGCTCTTCCTATTTTTCAAATTTTCAAATTTTCGACAACATTTCGTCAATATTTTTGATATTTTTCTATTCCAAAATTCTATTTCTTTTTTTTGTTTTCAGGAATTTAACCAATCATCATAATAATACATGATAAATAAATGCAACATATAATATGCTCGGTCTTTGATTACCGGGTCACCTGTCCTAGACGGACCCAACCCCTGTGTTGAGTCCCCTAAGTCAAATGCAACGTGATGCAAATAAGCGTTTCCTACTAGGGATCCGGTATGCAGTTATGTTATTCTAAGCTCAGAACCTCGGTATGTGATCTAGACTGTGTACCCAAGCGGACAACTCGGGCTGAGGAAGGAGCTCCTTTCCGGGAACCAAAAGGCCAACCGGCTTAGAAACTTTCCGAGCCTCTTTATTATTTCGGGGTATGACACTAACAGAATAGGGAGTCTCAACCAGTGAGCACATCCCCGGGGTGAGAGAAAGAAAGGACTCGGCGCAGTTTGTATATACAGTTCAGATAGTATCAAAGCGGTAAACATATAGCAGTTTGTATATACAGTGCAACTAGTATCAAAGCGGTAGACATATAGCACATTAATTAAACATATAATAAAATCATATATAGACAAAAACAACAATTTAAATGAGCTCGAATTCTTAAACCCTGAACCGAAGTTCTGGGTCAATTCTCCCCAGCAGAGTCGCCAGAGCTGTCACACCTCCTTTTGGCGCTACCGCACCCCGCGAAGGGCTTGGTAAAAAGGAGTTTTTCCAATTAAAGGACAATCGAAACGGGATTCACTTATTAAGAGATTCAGAGTCGCCACTTGGGAGATTTATGGTGTCCCAAGTCACCAGTTCGAATCTCGAATCGAGGAAAGGTTTGACTCTATTTAACAGTCTGCGAACCAGAAATCCGGATAAGGAATTTTGTTAACCCGGGAGAAGGTGTTAGGCATTCCCGAGTTCCGTGGTTCTAGCACGGTCGCTCAATTATCATACTTGGCTTCTCTATCTGATTTTTATAATATGCCTTAACTTATGTGCAACTTTTTAATTCTTTAACCGCTTATGATTTATTGTCATTTTTATGAAATTGCGACGTCGTGAGAACGTATTTCGGACCACACCGTACCGGTACACCTGCGGCCTTGGGTACATTTTGACTTCGTCGAGACTTAGATTTGGGTCACATAAATGTGCACCCGGGTTTAAGGAGATAGCATTATTAAATACGCGCCTAAAGATACTAACGCGTTATTATTTTGGGAATGCCGTGAAATCCGCTAAACGGCACGTCCCGAAATCTAAATATTTTATATATACATTTATGAGGGCCCCGCAACTTATTCATTCTTGTTTGGCAAGGCTCGTCTCATTTTATTTTTTTAAAAGGGCAAAACTAAAGCAATTATGATTCTCTACTTTATTTTTCTCTAAAAGAAGAAACCCTAATTTATTTAGTAAGATTACCAAGACTCGTTATGGGTTACATGAAACGCACCCTCCGAATTTTTAGGCATTGTAAATATGTCACGTGAATCGTACCCATAATCACCATAATGTATTAATTAAGAATTTGCCTAAGGTATGCTAGTATTCTTGGAATCAGCAACTATTTACTATAGACTACATGAACAAAGTGAGCTAGATACGTATATTTACAAGGATTAGATTAATTACAACTCTTGTTAAACTAGGCTAAAGAATCAATTAACTCGTTGTTATATCCGTCTCGACTCTAATTTTATAGGTTTCCTATTTTTTACCTTCATAAAGAAAGTTAAACAAAATTTCTAAACCACACATTGACACAAAACAAAACTAATTCCATCAACAACGTAATCTACCTTTCAAGCTACTGTCAAGCAAACATATTAAGCATAATTTAACTACATTTTTAAACAAATCACTCTAAGCTACTGTAAAACAAATATAACCCTCATCCAAACATCAAAATATGATAATCAAGAGACCATGGGCACAAATAAAGTGCTTAACAAATAATACATGAGATGACTTGTAATATGAAAAAAAACTAAGGAAAAGAAAACGAACCTTTATTCGCTTTCAAAGTATACAAAGAAAGGCAGCGAGCAAACCCGCTAACAAAAGACCACGTTGAAACCTTGAAACTTACCGGAAAATATGAACCAAACCAGAAACACAGCATCAACGACCTCCTTGACAGTAATGGACGATTTGGAGTTGTTTTGGAGTGAGTTCGACGATGTTTTGGAGCTGGTTCATTGCTGGTTTTTTTTCCAGCGACTGGAGGAGTTGTTTGGACGTCAACAATGGCGCCGTTTGGTTGCTGTGGTTTTTCTGCTGGACGCGAAGCAGCACGCAGCAGCGGCTGGTGCTGCCCGGTTGTCGCGACGAATGGAGCAGGTGGACGTGGTCTGCGACGTGACGAGCAGCGAGACGACGTCGGTCGACGACGCAGAGGCGGCGTCGATGGTTGCTGCTGGACGTTGCAGGTGGAAGGGTGGGTTCGTTAGGGTTTTCTCATGGTTGTTTCCGGTGGTCGTGCGACTGGTCGGAGACGAGGAAGTGAAGGCTGGCGAGGTCGGCTAGAGAGGGACAACAGTTGCGGCTGTTTTCTTTGTTAAAGGGAAAGGGTTCTAAGGTTTTTGTGTTGTGTTCATGAAGGAGATGATGATAAGAGGGGGTGTCTGGGTGTTGTGATTGCTGCGTTTTTTTTGTCAAAAAAAAACCCCCCGCTGCAATCGTCCAATGCTCCTTTATTTTTGTAACTCTCTAAAATGTGTTTTTTTTTTCCTTTTTCAAATCCCCCCTGACCAAATAGTGATCTCCTTCTCCCTATTGTTTCTCCTGTTCTCCAAATAAAGACCCCCCCCCTCTCCCGTTTTTTCTTTTTTTAAAAATAGGCTCCATGTCTTTTTTTTTGTTTTTTTCTTTTTGTTTTTTTCCCTTTATCTTTTTCCCTTGTCTTTTTCTTCTTGTCTTTTTCTTCTTATTCCCCCATCCCATTATGTATTGTCCCCCTTAGTGTAGTGTGTGTCATGTGTGTTGTATGGGTTATTTTTGTCCGTGTTACCCGTGTGGTGGACTCGGATTATTACGGGCTAGGTCCGAAAATTATAAAACCGGGTAGTTTGAACCCGAATATTATTCTTCGTCCGGAACCGAGAATGGTGTTATTTAATTAATCCTAGGTAATCAAAATAACTATAATACTCATAATTAAAATAAAACTATTTTTTTTATATTTTTCAAGTTTAAAATAACTACAAAATATTAATGAAACTATTTTTTATTATTTTCGTTTTTATAAAAAGATAAAAATATAAAGTACTATTTTTGTATTTTTCAAGTTTAAAATGACTACGAAACCTTAATAAAACTATATTTTTGTTATTTTTCATTTTAAGGTAAAAATAAAGTAAAAGAGTCAAATTTAGCTAAAATAGCTATATTAAAACTAAACTAAATATTTTACGCTAAAAATATAAAAATCTCGGGTAGGGGCAAAATCACGCATCTACATATCTAACCTCACTAACCGATTGACTAGCACCTGAACATCATAAGCAAATGGCCTCTCCTCAACATAAAAGCTATATCTCTAACCTTGCGATCTGCATAGCTCTTTTGCCTAGACTGAGCTGTGCGAAGCCTTTCTTGAATAATCTTGACTTTATCTAAGGCCTCCCGAACTAAATCCGTGCCCAATAACCGAGCTTCTCCCGGTTCAAACCATCCAACCGGAGAACGACACCGCCTACTATACAATGCTTCATAAGGAGCCATCTGGATGCTCGATTGATAACTATTATTATAAGCAAACTCTGCCAAAGGTAGGAATTGATCCCACGAACCTCCAAAATCAATAACACACGCCCGTAGCATATCTTCCAATATCTGAATAGTCCTCTCGGACTGACCATCCGTCTGGGGATGAAAGGCTGTACTTAGCTGAACTTGCGTGCCTAACTCTCGTTGCACCGCCTTCCAGAAATGTGAGGTAAACTGTGCACCTCGATCTGAAATAATAGAGATTGGCACGCCATGAAGGCGAACGATCTCCCCGATATAAATCTCAGCTAACCTCTCGGATGAATAGGTAGTGGCAATAGGAACAAAATGAGCTGACTTGGTCAGCCTATCAACAATCACCCAAATAGCATCAAACTTCTTCCGAGTCTTCGGAAGTCCAAAAACGAAATCCATCGTGAGTTGCTCCCACTTCCATTCAGGAAGTTCAATTCTCTGAAATAAACCGCCAGGTCTCTGATGTTCATACTTAACCTGCTGACAATTAAGACACCGTGCCACATATGCCACAATATCCTTTTTCATTCTACGCCACCAATAATGCTGCCACAAATCCTGATACATTTTTGCTGCACCTGGATGAATAGAATACCGCGAACTGTGAGCTTCTTCTAGAATCAATTCTCTAAGCCCATCAACATTTGGCACACAAATGCGCCCTTGCATCCTCAAGATCCCCTCAGCATCTAAGGTGACCTGTTTAGCACCTCCTCGCTGAACCTTATCTCTAAGGTCACATAAATAAGAATCATTATATTGTTGACCGCGGATACGCTCCAATAATGAAGAGCGAGCGATCGTGCAAGCTAGTACTCGACTAGGCTCAGAAATATCCAACCTCACAAATCGGTTGGCCAATGACCGAACATCCAAAGCAAGTGGTCTCTGATTGACTGGAATAAAAGCAAGGCTACCCATACTGGCTGACTTCCTACTCAAAGAGTCGGCCACCACGTTTGCTTTTCCCGGATGATATAAAATGGTGACATCATAATCCTTTAGCAATTCTAGCCACCTTCTCTGCCTCAAATTCAACTCTTTCTGCTTAAACAAATACTGAAGACTCTTATGATTGGTGTATACTTCACATGCTACACCATACAAATAATGCCTCCAGATCTTCAATGCGTGAATAATCGCCGCCAATTCTAGATCATACACTGGATAGTTCTTTTCATGAATCTTCAACTACCTCGAAGCATAGGCAATAACCTTTCCATCTTGCATTAACACCGCACCAAGCCCAATACGGGAAGCATCACAATAAACAATATAAGGTCCCGTACCTGTGGGTAAAACCAATACCGGTGTTGTGGTCAAGGCTGTCTTGAGCTTTTGAAAGCTCATCTCACATTCATCAGACCATTCAAATTGAACACCCTTCTGGGTCAATCTGGTCAGTGGGGTTGCAATAGACGAAAATCCTTCTACGAATCGGCGATAATAGCCCGCTAACCCCAAGAAACTCCGAATATCTGTGGCTGATGTCGGTCTAGGCCAGCTCTTGACTGCCTCAATTTTCTTCGGATCAACCTCAATACCTGCTGCCGTCACAATATGACCCAGGAATGCAACTGAACTTAGCCAAAATTCACACTTTGAAAATTTTGCATATAGCTGGCTATCTCTCAGAGTCTGTAAGGCCACTCTGAGATGTTGCGCATGCTCCTCCTGACTATGGGAATATATTAATATGTCATCAATGAAGACTATTACAAACAAGTCTAAATAAGGCCGGAACACCCAATTCATTAATTCCATAAAAGCTGCTGGAGCATTTGTCAACCCAAAAGACATGACCAGAAATTCATAATGTCCATACCGAGTGCGGAACGCTGTCTTAGGGACATCAGATGCCCTAATCTTCAGCTGATGATAGCCAGATCTCAAATCTATCTTTGAAAATACCTTGGAACCCTGAAGCTGGTCAAATAAATCATCAATTCGCGGAAGTGGATATTTATTTTTGATAGTCACCTTGTTTAACTGTCGATAGTCAATGCACATTCTCATCGAACCATCTTTCTTCTTTACAAATAATAACGGTGCACCCCACGGCGAAACACTGGGTCTAATAAAACCTTTTTCAAGTAAATCCTGCAACTGTTCCTTCAATTCTTTTAACTCTGGCGGAGCCATACGATATGGGGGAATGGAGATGGGCTGAGTGCCTAGAGCCAAGTCAATGCAAACGTAATGGGCCTACCATTTAACGTACGTATGTAAATCAATGTTCCTATCGGGCGGCATACCTGGTAAGTCTGAAGGAAATACTTCAGGAAATTCGCAAACCACAGGCACAGAGTCAATAGAAGGAACCTCAGCACTAGAATCACGGACATAGGACAAATAAGCCAAGCATCCCTTTCTAACCATACGCTGAGCCTTAACATAAGAAATAACATTGCGACTAGTATGACCTGAAATTCCTTTCCACTCTATACGAGGCAAATTCGGCAGAGCTAAAGTCACGGTCTTGGCATGGCAATCTAAAATATCATGATATGGAGATAGCCAGTCCATGCCTAATATAATATGAAAGTCCACCATATTTAGGAGCAATAAATCAGCATGGGTCTCGAGACCCTCAATTACTATAATACATGACCGATGAACTCGATCAACTACAATAGAATCGTCTACCGGTGTAGACACATGAACAGGAACACTCAGTGGATCACTGGGCTGAATCAAGTATGGTGCAAAATAGGAAGCACGTACGAATATGTAGACCCAGGGTCAAATAATGCTGATGCCTTTCTATCACAAACCAAAATAATACCTGTAATGACGGCATCAGAAGGCTCAGCCTCTGGTCTGGCGGGAAGTGCATAACATCGGGGCTGTGCCCCACCACCCTGAGCAGTATCTCTAGGACGATCAGCTGCTGGCTGGTCTCTACCTCTATCGGTCTGAGCTCCACCTCTACGACCTCTACCTCCACCTCTATGTCCTCTACCTCCGCCTCTAGCCGGCTGGGCAGGCTGTGAGGGAACTGGGGCCTGAATCATGGCACGAGAACCCTTCTGTTGAGATCTGTCAGAAGCTCGAGGGCAATACTTTGCAATGTGCCTAAGATCACCGCACGTAAAATAAGCCCTCGGCTGCTAAAAATAGCGAAGTAGTGGTGCACTGATAGGCTGCTGATCAGAGTAGCGTGGCTGAGAATTACGATCACCTGAAGCATCATGAGAAACCTGAAGAGCTGACCGATAAGGCCTAGGAGGATGGCCTCTATCATAAAAATCTCTATCTCCAGACGAGGTACCACTGAATCTACCCGAATTACGAGATCTCTTATCTGATCCATGTCTTGCTCCCTGTGACAGAGCCATCTCGATCCGGCGGGCTGCATTAGCCGCCTCCTGAAAAGTGATTTCAGTTTCTGCCCCCATAGCCATCTGTAGCCGAATTGGCTGATTCAAGCCACCAATAAACCTTCTCACCCTTTCCCGATCTGTGGGAAGTATGATAATAGCATGACGAGCCAGGTCCACGAACCTAGTCTCATACTGTGTGACAGATATAGAACCCTGATGAAGACGCTCAAATTGTCTTCGCAGAGCCTCCCGCTGAGTTGCTGGAAGGAACTTTTCCAAGAATAATTCTGCAAATTGCCCCCAAGTCAAAGATGCTGATCCCGCTGGCCTGGATAGACAATAATCCCTCCACCAAGTCTTGGCAGAACCGGATAATTGAAAAGTAGCAAAGTCCACACCATTAGTCTCCACAATGCCCATAGTACGGAGAACCTCGTGGCAGCTATATAGGAAATCCTGTGGATCCTCTGAAGGAGTGCCACTGAATGTGGTAGTGAACAGCTTGGTAAACCCGTCCAATCTCCATAACGCGTCAGCGGACATAGCTGCACCATCATTAGACGGTATCACAATAACATGCTGAGCTGCCTCAACTGGCTGAATCATAGGAACCTGAGCCTGGGGAATTACTGGCTCCGGAGTGCGCGTAGCAGGAGTTTGATTACCTCCTCCACCCTGAGAAGTGGCTGGTGCTACTGGTAATAAACCTGCTCTGGTGATATTGTCCATAAAACCTGCTATCCGGACCAAAGCATCCTGAAGATCCGGTGAAAACAAAACTCCTCCCGGGACCCGAGCTGGGCCTACTGGAGCTGCTGGGGCTGGAACTTCCTCCTCGATATGAGCCTAAGGTTCTGCCACTCGTGCCTGCTGCTCGGGGCTGAGATCTGCCCCTACCTTGGCCTCTAGTACGACCTCGACTTCGGTCTCTGCCCCTAGCGGGAGCTGCCGCTGCTGGGACCTCGGGTTGCTGGTCACTAGATGAAGATGCACGTGTTCTTACCATCTACGGAAGAACAGAGTAGAAATTCAATTAACATTTGAAAAATCAAGTCGCACGACTGGAAAGAAAAAAGGGAATATTTTCCTAACTCTGTAGCCTCTGTAGGATAAATACAGACGTCTCCGTACCGATCCTTCAGACTCTACTAAGTTGTTCGTGAGTTGTGAGACCTGTGCAACCTAGTGCTCTGATACCAACTTGTAACGACCCGGATTTCCCACCATCGGGGGTCATGATGGCGCCTACTAGTGAAACCTAGGAAAGCCAAATATTAATTACCAAATTCTTATTAAGACTTTAAAATTAAAAACAAATAAATCACAGCTGAATAATCAAACTTAGCGGAAGACTTAGTCAATCTTAGTCAAATATGATAAAGAAAACCCAAACATGATACACTACCCAAGACTGGTGTCACAATACTCACGAACTTCTAAGAATAATACACATAATTGTCTGAAAGAAAATACAAGCTGTTTATCTCGATTACATGAGATAACGAATGAAAAGCATAGATAGAAGAGACAACGGGTCCTGCGGACGCCTGCAAGGCTACCTCGTAGTCTCGGTAGTCGGAAAATCCACAAATCGTTACTGCCGCTGCTGCTGTCCGTAACCTGTATCTGCGCAAAAAGAGCGCAGAGTGTAGTATCAGCACAACCGACCCCATATGCTGGTAAGTGCCTGGCCTATCCCAGCGAACTAGTGACAAGGCTAAGGCCAGTCACCCACATAAACCTGTACAGTTGCAATATAGATATATATATACAATACATTTATAAGGAAATACTCTGCTCTGAAATAACAGTCAATAACTCACGATATCCAGAATAATCTAATCAACATAATATATATATATATATATATATATATATATATATATATATATATATATATATATAAGACATTTATAAGGGAAAACTCTGCTCTGAAATAACAGTCAATAACTCGTGATATCCAGAATAATCTAATCAATAGAATAAATCTTACTTTCATGTCTCAATTCCTTTCTCATTTCATATCTCGTGCTAGGCGTACCACCCGCTCCCAACTATCACAGTAACTACATCTTGTGGTAGGCGTACCACCCGCTCCCAAATATATCAATAGGCTAACGACAACTATGGCCAATGCCAAGATTTAAATCACTTTGTGGTCGGCGTGCCACACGATCCCATTTCTTATTATATAAGTGGTCGGCGCGCCACACGATCCCAATTCATAAATATATAAGTGGTTGGCGCACCACACGATCCCAATTCATAAATATATATATTACCGGCATTTAGCCAATAATCTCTGCATCAATAATATTTATAATTACCGGTTTTAAACCAATAATTGATAATAATTTTAAAAATTCATCTCCATTACCGGTGTCACACCAATAACTCTTAATCAACAATTTATTCATAACTAAATTCCTATTCCTTCGAGCTAGGATAGAACGAACACTTACCTCGAAAGTTTACGAACGATTCAATCCGTAGCAATGCCTTTTCCTTTCGAATTTGACTCCAATCCAATCGTATCTATACACAATTGATTTAATATCATCAATTCTACTTAACAAACTAGTTCATATTGCTAAATATGGTTTTTACAACATTCTGCCCGGAATAGTAAAAATCGACCTCGGGCCCACATAATCGAAACTCAAGTTTCGAACCAAAATAAGTTCACTCAATCTTCCATGAGTTCAAATATACAATTTGTTCTTAAGTTTGACACTAAAATGAGGTCTAGATCGCAATTTCTTTGAAAATCCTACCTATACCCATTTCTCTAATTTTTCTACCAATTTACACATATTTAGGCCTAGGAATTCAAATAATATTGATAGGAAACAAAGAAAACGAGTCAAAAATCACTTACCCAAGAAGTATGAAGGAGGATTGCTCAATAATCGCCCAAGAAGCTGTGGAGAAGAGAGAGGTTTGTGAAAATAGGATAAAATCCCGTAAGTGTTCTGTTTTGGGTATTAATTCACTGGGCGGAAATTTACCCTTCGCGTTCGCGTGCTCTGTGTCGCGTTCGCGAAGGGTTGGACAAAAATGGGCATCGCGTTCGCGTGGACACAGTCGCGAATGCGTAGAAGAAAATCTGGGGGCTTTTAATTTGGCCTACGCGAACGCGTGGTGCCTTACGCGAACGCGTAGAAGAGGCAGGCCAGGCTCCGCGAACGCGGGAGCCTTCACGCGAACGCGTAGAGGAAAAAGGCTGGGGTCCATGTTGTTGTACGCGAACGCGATCCTAAGGACGCGAACGCGTAGAAGGGGAAAGAGAAGCCTTCGCGAACGCGACCAGGTGGATGCGAACGCGAAGAAGGAATATCTGCTGCAGATTTTCTGCAGTTTTTCCAAGTCCAAAACCACCCCGATGCCTATCCGAAACTCACCCGAGCCCTCGAGGCTCCAAACCAAATATGCACACTAACTCAATAACATCATACGAACTTGCTCGAGCGATCAAATCGCCGAAATAACATCAAAATCAATGAATTGAGCCTTAAAACTCAAGAATTCTTTCAAATTTCATAATTTCCAAAACATCCAATTTAAGGCCGAAACAAGTCAAACGACGTCCGTTTTCAACCAAACTTTACAGGAAGCGCTTAACCAACATATATGACCTATACCGGGTGTCGGAACCAAAATACGAGCCCGATAACAGTACTTTTTAATCAAAATTCAGTTTCATTTTCCTTAAACATTTTCAGAAAACAATTTAACAGAAAAATTCTTTTACAGGGGTTCTAGACCTCGAATTTCAATTCCGGACATACGCCCAAGTTCCATATTTTTCTACGAATTTTCTAAGACCGTCAAATCACGGGTCCGGGTCCGTTTACCAAAAATATTGACCAAAGTCAACCATATCAATATTAATATCAAAATTCTTCAAATTTTTCACATATTTAACATATTTCAACATAAAAATTTTCCAACTTCGCTCCCGAACTGTGTACGCAAATCGAGGCAAATATAAATGAGGTTTTCAAGACCTCAGAAGCTCGAAATGATTAATAAAATAAGTGATGACCCTTTGGGTCGTCACAGTTCTCTGTGAAATGTTTGCTTTTTTCACCTTCATGAAATTAGGTTAGGTTAAACAAAGACACACACACACACACACACACAATATATATATATATATATATATATATATATATATATATATATATATATGCAAACTTATAGTGTATATTTTTAATGAAATGAATTTATTTATTAACCTGATCCAAACCATAAATTCTTCAAAATCAAAGGAGGCTCCTTTGGAGTTGGTAGCTTGATTTTTCCACGACCACAACATAAAGTGAAAACATGTTTTTTATTTTTATACTTCTTCTGAACTCTTTCCTCAAACTAGAAATAAGCCCCACAATATTCACATTCATAATTAGCATCTCCAATATCCTAGTATTCTAGTTGTATGAGAGTAAAATAAAGAGATTAAGTTAAAGAAGTTATTACGTAGAAAGTAAAAGTATGTTGTATATGTAACTTCAAATTACAACATACTTACCATCATTGGTGATCAAGCTCTCAACTTCATCATCTAAATATAATAATAAGTAGTTACAATTGTAAATTTAATATATGTGAGAGTTTAAATGCATTTGACCATTATCGAACATTGATGTGTTATATGTGAATACCTTCAAAAACATTGTCATCTTCATTTGCATCGTGAATATGTACGTTGGATTGCATATGGTCTTGGCCAAAAAATCATAATTTAATAAATTTATATGTATGAGTATGAGTTATGGGTAATTAAAGCACATACCTGGTATATCGGCATCAACATTCTCATCTTCAAATTCTAAATATAAATATTAATTGTTAGCTGTTTTCCAAATCCAAATTTACGAAAAATATATCGCAAAATTGAATTTGAAAAAAAGGGATGCATTTAAAAGAATGAAAATTGGATAAGTGTAACCAAAAAAAAAAAAACTCATAACTACAATTGTAAAATAACAAACATGATGTACTTGAGAAAATAAAGAAACGCAAATAAATTGAAGAAACAGAAAGTTGAGTTTTTTAAATAATTCTATTGCCTAAGTTTCGCGTATAAATTATATAATTTTAAATTAAAAACATCATTATTTATGTGGACATGTATACAGGGGCACAAAAAACTGATTTCCTCATATTTCCAAAATAATTTAAATAACTTAAGCATAAATATTACCTTCAAATAATGGTATCTCATTTCAACAAGGTAGAAGTTGTTCTTCCTGCAAATTAGAACTCGACAAACCATATTGGAAAGTATGGTCTTGCATCGATATTGGATATTCTTCTTGAGAATAAGATGTCGCAACATGTCCAAAACTCTTTTTTGGGGTTCTACTAAATCGAGGGAAATTTAGACAATTTGTTATGTCCGTTAATGGTTGTTTTCCTTTCCCTTTTTCAGAAGTATTCCCTGTGATAGTAGAATCAACGAATTCTGTAAACCATAAAATAAATTGCGAGTAAGTAATTGCTAGAATTGGAAATACATATGAAAACTATAAAAAAAATTATTCGTCAAAATAGAAATGCTGAATTTTGAACTTTCTCAAATTTTCATTTAGATATAATTAAATACACACAAATATTTACCTTGCAATAATGGAAACTCATTTAAATCCGGTAAAAGATGACCGCTTTCCAATTTTGAAGGCGAATAATCATATCGCAAATGTTGTTGTTCCGTAGAATTTGGATACTGTTGTTTAGACTGAGATGATGAAACTCGTTCGCAAATCTTTATGGCTCCATCACGAAATTGAGGGGAATTCAGACAATTTGTTATGTTCGTTAATGATTGTTCTATTTTTCCATTTTCAAGAGCATTCCGTGTGATAGTAGTAGAATGGATAATGTCTGTAAACCATAAAATTTAAAAGTAGTAAATTTTATAACTGAAAAAAAGGTAAAAAAAACTATCAAGACAAACATAATAAAATAATCTATGTATGTTTGAGGGGCATTACATAGCATTTTATATAATTCTTAGAAATTTGATTATTGTGTAATTGCAACTGAGTAAAGCAGGTATAAGAGCCACTAAATACAAACATGTTGTTACGATAATAATGCCAAATAATACAAAATATCGCGCGGGTACAATCAGTAAGTTCTTACGATATATATTTATGACACATATTTTTAGACTTAAGCATCTAACCAATCTATTAAACTGAAAAAATAGTAGTACAAATAAATTTAAGAATAGACGGAATTTAAGTCAAATTGTTTTAAGAACTGCAATGTTACCCATAATGTATATTATGTCAAGATTTTCATACCGTTTGACGAAAATTTGGATCGTTTCGGCTGCTGTATGCATATGCGATTTTTTCTTGCGCTTTCTTCCGGCTCTTCCATGTCAAATAGCTGTAAAATAGATTTTTTTCCGACAAATTGTTCTGTCTTTCGGAATGTAATGATTCTTCGCAACCCGTCAGTCTGTTGATTCCGATGATAAAGTAATCTGTTGATTCCTACGATTAACAAACTTGTAATATTGTAGGTTGAACTCGAAATTTCAGAACCAATCACAAAAAGCATGAGTACAAAAAATTTAGCAGAAAAATTAATGTAACCAAACAAAAAAACATGAAAGTAGGAGAAGGACATACATGTTGCTATAAACTTGATTGATGTTGAGGCAGACTGCAGTTGAAATATTGGAGTGAAAAACTGAATTAGGTTTTTTGAAGTTGAAGGGTCTTCTATGCTACTTTAAAAATAAAAGCAGTTATCTGAAGAGGCAATAATATAGCCACCTGTTTTTTTTCAATTTATATATTTTATTTTGTTTTTTGTATTTTAATGAAGGAGTATTGTTTGTTTTTAAAACACATAGTGACTCCTACTTTTTGAAATGTCCCTTACAAAAAAGTAAAAATTAAAGTTAATTATATTTTACCAATATATTTTCAACTAATTTAAGAAGTAATTAGCCCCTTGTTATTAATTGTTGCCAAGTTCTAACTTGCCAAATTAGTAATTTTACTAATATTGTTAATAATTACAAATAGTTGTGTTTATGTATATTTATCCGTACGATAAACAAAATTTGTCCCCATGTTTCATATTTTAAATGCGCTGTAGGTTGTCAAAGTTGATCGTTAGAGTAAGTTTCGAATATATACTTTTTCCCATTTTTTTGTTATTAGTAACATATCGCATTGTAGGATGTGTATGTATCCACCATAAATGACAGAATAAGTATCTGATAAGACTTGGGCAGGTCGTTACTGGGAATAAAAGTGAAGGACTGACATTTTTAGGGCCATGTCCTGTTAGTTATTTTTGTAGTAAGGACTGACATTTTTAGGGCCATGTCCTGTTAGTTATTTTTGTAGTAAAACTTGTAATACTTTACTTAGGTGAACAATAGTTGATCAACCATTACAAATGTACTGGAGTGACCATGGTATTTTTCTTTACAAAACTCTGTTCTTTTCCATCTTTAGTATGCACCATGTGGTTGTGAATCTGGAATGTTAACTCATACAATAAACCTTACAGCAAATGGGATTAACCTTTTGATCTTTTGTTTTTTGTTTTTAGCCAGTTTGTATTATGGATTATACGCGGGCGAAAGTAGCAGATGTGATCATTATATATGTAATTGCGCAAGAGCTGAATTTACATCAACTATTGTGATGTAAGAGACTCGGAGTCCTTTGAATGTGAATTTGGAATGTTAAATCATACAATAAAGGATTAACGTTGATCGCCTATTGTCTGAGCCTACTCAAGTTTCTTAAGAGATTGATTCTCATAAAGCTCCTATGGCCATTTGTGGTTCATGAACTTCTATTTGTTGTTCCTCAAGTAAAATGACTTCAAGGCATCTCAAACCTTGCTTTTTAGTAAAGTAACGACCCGACCGGTCGTTTTTGAAATTTACGCCCCGATCCCAATTTAATTGTTCCCCTTCATTTCTGCTAGTGTGGTTTGCCGGGAGGGTCGGTTCTCGAATTTGGAGTGTTTTGGGACACTTAGTCCCTAAATAAGAGCTTTATAGTTGGAAAATGACCCGTGTTCGAAACAGTGTTAAGACGACCTTGGAACGGAAATCCGATGGTTCCATTAGCTCCGTTAGGTGATTTCGGGGTTGGGAGCGTGTTCGGAATGTATTTTGGAGGTTCGTAGCTCAATTAGGCTTGAAATGCCGAAGTTTGAAATTTTGGCGAATCCGAATGATAGGTGAGATTTTGATCCGGGGGTTGGAATGGAATTCCGACAATTTCTGTAGCTTCGTTATGTGATTTTGGATATGTCTGCAAATTTTCAGGCCATTCGGACGTCGTTTGGTAGGGTTTTTGATTGAATATGAGTTTCAGAAGTTAGATGAAATCCTAGGCTTGAATCCGCTATAATTCGTTGATTTTTGTGTTTGCGGACGTGTTTTTATGATTGGAACAAGTTCGTATCGTGTTTTGGAGTATGTTGGTGGTTTTCGTTGGGGTCCCGAGGGCCCTGGGATGAATTCAGACCATCTTTTGGACATTTTGAAGCCTTAGAAATCTGCAGAAATTGCAGCAGCAGTGCAGCAGGATTTTGACCTACGCGTTCGCGAGGCACGTGCCGCGTTCGCGTAGGAAGGGGAAATCTGACCATCGCGTTCGCGTAGGTGTGGCCGCGTTCGCGCAGGAGCGGGTTGGGACTTACCGCGTTCGTGTCCAGACTGGTCGCGTTCGCGAAGAACAAAAGATAGGCGGCTGAGGGGTTAGTCATCGCGAACGCGTGAGGCTAGGTCGCGTTCGCGAACGGTTAGGCGGCAAGGCATCACGGACGCGTGGGTTGGAATGCGAACGAGTAGGGTATCCAGGCCTGGCAGTGAATTTAAGTTCAGAACATAACACCCGCGACCCATATACACAAAAACGCCATTTTTGAGTTCTAGAGAGAGAAACTCACGGGAAATTGTTGGAGAATCATCGTCGGTAAGTTTCTTGGCCTAATTTTGTTATTTTATCATGAAATCGTTGAGTATTTCACTCTTAATGGAAGATTTATGGGGGGTTTTAGCACTAGGCCTAAATTATAGAGAATCATTGATTTGAATGCGCAAACGGAGTCCGATTTTGGTAAATTTTATATGCATGGACTCGTGTTGAGATAAGGAACCCGAATATATAACTTTCGTAATTTTCGAGAAGCGTACCGAAAGTTGGGTTTGGGCAACTTGTGGTTTTTGGTGTATTTTGAATTGTTTCGATTGGGTAATGCCCAATTGGCCTATTTTGATGTACTTCTATTGATTTTTATCAGATACTACACCTGTGGAAGCCGATATTCGCGGCAAAAGAGTTGTCTCTTAGCGATTTTGTACCGGAGTCGAGGTAAGTGGCTTGTCTAATCTCGTGGGGGGGGGGGAACCTTCACCCCTAGGATATTATGTAATAATTTAAATGCCTTGTACGCGAGGTGACTGGCGTGTACATGCGCAGATGGATGGAACTCAATTTACTTGAATTTTCCAATTCGTGATACTCCTGCCTTTAGTTGATTAAAATGTGACATTTACCTGAAATTCGTTAGAAAAGCATGATTTAATAGGATTTATCTGTCTAATTGCCTAATTGTCTTACTTGAACTTCTTGGTAATGGTTGGCACTGGCTTTAGGTGAAGTTGTAGTTAAGCATATTATATTTTCTATGTGCGTTTCTTTTATTGTTTGTGTTGGTGGACTACGGATTCGATTCCCGGAGGTCCCAGGGTTGTGGGTTGGATTCCCAGAGACCCGGAGTGGTATTGTTTGTGGACTGCGGGTTCGATTCCCGGAGATCCAAGGGCTGCAGGTTCGATTCCCGGAGACCCAAACTTTATTGATATATTATTGAGATATGGACTGGGGGTTCGATTCCCGGAGATCCTGAGATATTGAGACATATCCTGGGATATTGAGACACGGGTTGCGGGTTCGATTCCCGGAGACCCAGAGGTACTAATA